>CM051362.1:2595493-2702917 GCA_028015245.1 Cardamine occulta | reverse complement strand
TTCCAAAAGGCTAGCCAAACATTTGCTTGGTTCCATAAAAGTAAATAACGAAAAAACGAGGTGAAATTTTCTGTACCTGAGAGCTTGCTCGAAAAGACAGACACACCAATGACACCTTAGGAACAGCCAAACTCTCTGAGTTAACCTCATTGCTGTTGGAAGTAATAGGCAACTTCAGTTTTTTCCCATCAGAGAAAGTCACTGCTAATACCGGAAATTTGATGGCTGAAGCAGCAGGAATTATAGTCTTATTTGCAGCTGCGATCTGCAAAAACATCAATTGAAAGCTAAGGAACTTCATAAAGAAGAATCTCAGGTCTTTGATTGTGACCCCCTACATATAAAACAGAGTGAAAGAAGTTGCATCATTACCTTACCGCCATGTTCCTTGAATTCTTTCATATCAGCAAAGTATCCCCGATTCATCTCATCATTACTGCCCTAAATCACATCATAGTCCACTAATTTACTTCTCATTGAGACGATATATCTCGAAATAGAGAGCAAATCAATGCTAAATAATCTATCAACGAGCTTCAATGCTGAACCTGAATAAAAAAAAAAAAATCGAATCTAAATGAAGGGAAGCTTACAGTCTATCACGTTCATCCTGAATTGCTTTCTTGTTCCCGAACTGCCCAAAGCCAAAACAACATCGACAAATTATTATAAGTCAACGTTTCTCCGATAAGCGAAATTGATAAATTTTCTCAGAATACCTTATAAAAATCGAGGAAAGATCGGGTGGTTGATCGAAGAGCTGGCATTTGCGAAGGGAGAGAGACATGATTCTCGTTGCGAGCGAAGAAGAAGAGCCCTTGGTGTTGGTTTCGATATGAGAGAGCAGAGACTGATCTACATTTTTGCTTCAGGAGTCGATTCAACGTTGTCGCCATTGTAGAAGACCTTAAACCCTTATTTTGGTTGAAGCAGCTACAAAAGTGTCTTGTAAAAATAAAGCGAACCAACCAATACGGTTGAAACAATAATAAAATCCTAAACCAAACTATATTTGTGGCTAAACCGATTAAACCGAGATTCCAATCCGGTTTAGACATTATTTTGGGCTTATTCCATCGGCATTAATTTCATTTAGAACATAAAAAATATACGGATATGTAAAACTATATTTGTGTGTTAATAAAAGTTGAATATTCTTTTTGTATCTGAAAATTTAAATTATAAAAATATATGTTTTTACTTAAAAAAAAAAAACAACAACAATCTCTCTTTGCTTTGCATGTTCTTATACATCCGCAAACAACTTATACGTTTTGGCATCGATTACAATCTGTCTAACCGCTGCGACCATAGCAATAACCCCTAAACCAGAAAAAACCACTGCGATCACAGTATTGATCCAAAAAATGAAACTCTTTTTAGATGGCTTGAAGGTGAAGTTGAAGAACACTACAGGAAGAATAAAGTCTAGAGGAATAAAACCGAAAGCACCTAGCAAAGAGTTTACATCTCCAAAAAATGGAAGCATTGCCCCAAATGTTGTAGCCACCACGATGAAGAGGGAACGTGCAGCTAATCGAGGGATGACATTGCGGATAGATAATTGTTTCTTTGTTGGATCGCTAAATACACTTTCCAAAATATCGTTTATAGGCTGTAGGTATACCTGTATAACTCAAATTTTAGTAACAATATATATATATATATATGGGAAAACAAATGTAGAGTACTTTATTGTGTGTAACATATCTATTTACCACAGAAACGGCTGCAAGTTGAAGTACGGTGAAGAGATTGATGAGAAAAATGAACCAAGTTGGAACTAAGTAATGGCCTGTCTTGTCATTGAAAAAATTAGTGAAGATAAGTCCATCGGCTTGATTACCAAATGCCCAATATCCTGATATGGCTACAGTGAAGAATGTTGCTATCACTACAGCGTAACACATACACAATCCTTTCAACATTTTTCCTTTTACCGGCGCCGCTATTGTTGCCTGTTTTTGCAAAGAAGATGAGATTCATATATCAAATGTATTGTACGTAACTCTAGTTGTATTTTGTTAAGGAAATAAAGAGAGACAAGAAAATGAAACCTGAATTTCGGGTATAATGCCGTTGCCATAGGTAGTGGCAATAATAGACACAGCATTAAACATTCCAAAGACTTTAGTTTCCTGGTCACCAAGTATGGTATAATCCGTCTCTGGTCCCTTTGATGTACTTCCTGATATTTTTATAAGGAAAGTTTGTGACTTAAATCATATATTTATTTTCATGGTTTTAAATATTCAATTAGCTTAAGATTTAAGAGTAAGAGGTTACCAATGTAGATGGAGGCAGCAGCGGCTGAAGCACTGTAAAGGAGAGTGAGGATGAGAGATACCAAGTTGATGTGTCTTAGAGAGTGAAAGGATGGGATTTGTGCCAAAACCAAAAGTAAGCATCCAAAAATAATCACAAACTCAAAGAGTTTCATTTCCCCATTTGGCTGCTTTACCAAATACATTGCTTTAAGGCATTGGCCTCCCAATAGCGTAGTGGCGATAACCACACCATAGCACACAGCCATTTGTATTGGTCCAACGTAGTACTTTCCCCATTTCGGACCTTATCAACACACACCTCAAGAGTTGTTAAGAGGAAACCAAACTCATCTATACTAAGCAAAATTTTAATTCTAGAAACTGGATTAAACTTTATACTGAAGAGAAATGTAGATATCATACTTTTAAAAGTAGATCAGATCTATCTAACCTTATACAGTTATACATAAGGTTGACTTTTTGCTGACATTCAAAAGTTTTTTTTTTTCTGATACACACAACGATTTTTTAAGTTGAAATTAATTTTGAAAGGATTTTAGTTACAGCAGTGTAAATGCAGCAAGACAAAGAAAAAGATACATAGCTAACGTTTATAAGTTGAAAACTGACACGAGTGGAATGGTCAACTCTTCGATCTGGAGTCCCAATTAATTGAACCGAATCAGCCCATATATAATATAAATGATAAATCTCATTTTCATATTAATTAGTAAATTTTCTTATATTTTGAAAACCAAAATATATATAAACTTTTCTTTTGATAAATAAATGTATAGAAACTTTGTAAAGGAAAAAACAATAGAATATTTAAGATTCTGTCATATTCCGAGTCAACCAGAATACATAATAAAAAAAGAGACTAAAAAAGTATTTTAAGTTGCGTTTCCACACAAAATTCAAACTTGTCTAATCCTCCACTTGCAGTACTTTTATTGTGTGTATGAAATAATTGGTGTGTGTTATCAATAATGGTCAAGTAGACACGTTCATGTAGACACGTATGTCTACATCTCAATTTTTAAATGAGATCCTCAAAGATAAACTTAATTGGTAGCTTTGATTATGTGGCATTGATCAGAACAATAGCAAATTAAGGTAAAACAAGATGTACCGAGGATGTGGTGGGCCATGTCACGGAAGCGGAGGTAACGGTGGCCAAGAGAAGCATGGTGTTGGAGTGTGAGAGAAAGAAGAGTGTATGAGTAGAAAGTAACGGCTGCTCCTCCCACCAGGCATGATATTCCGGCGACCCATCCTAAGAACTTGAAAGCGTATGGTAGACTCAGTAGCGGCGGCGCCACTATCGACGTCGTCAAGTGATATCCGCAGTGCAACCATGTTCCTGGTTCCATCATCTTCTTCAATGGTTTTATGATGATTTATATCATTATATGTCAAGTTTCGTTGATTCCAACTCAATATTGGCACATGTTTTTCTATCTAATTTTTAATATCATCTCATTCTATATATGTGATGTGATCTATATAACCGTGGAGCATATGATACGTACCTTTAGATTTAAGGACGAATAGAGCACCAGCATCAACTTCTTCCTCTCTTTTTTCTCCATCTCCTGATCTCTTTTCTTCAGCCATCTCTTTAGCTCTCTCTCTCTCTCTCTCGGCACTTGATTTTATGCATTAGTCAACTACTCACTTTTATAACTACAGGTCCAGAAAGCCAGTCTCTATCATATCGTTTTTATATGTAAAATATGTCTGCTTGTTTAATTAAAGCGAACCAACAACATGCTTGAAAATCATAAAATCCTTAACCAATATATCTTTGCGGCTAAGCCGATCAAACCGAGATTCTAATCCGGTTTAATTAGACATAATTTTGGGGGTTTTCTTTTGTATTCCAAGATTTAAATACTCATTCCAGGTCCTCCGAGTTGAGTCTAATTTCTAGATTATCGGAGTAGTATCATAAAAAAACTATATCAGTGACATTAAATGACCAATTGAGATTTTTTATTAAACAAGGAAAAAAAAAACCATGTTCGGTTGATGTTATTGTGTACGATAGTTCTTTTGACTACGTTTTTTTTTTTTGTTTGGAAATCAACAAACAATGTTCCTCTGTTTTTTTTTACAACTAACAATGTTCCTCTGTTATCAACAACTTGTTCTAAATTTTCATATGAACCTTCTTGTATGGTAAATTGGTAGCCAATCATATTAATTAACAAAATATAAACACCAAACAGAGTGGATAACAATAAATAAAAACACATAGTTCTTCTCCGAATTTACAGTTTTAGTTGAACAGTATGGTTACGATGAAGAAGTGTATGATGTTGATGATGATGGTGACCAAGGAGTCATGTCCATGGGATAACTCCCCAGCACCCGCAAAAACGAAGTAAACTCCTGAACCTCGGCTAGCGCGTTCTGTGCACGCGCATCCGCCATCGAGGCCTCAAAGTCAATATAGAACATGTACTCAAAGTGCTTAGCCGTCCCGACGTTTGCATCATCGACGAGCCTGATCGGGCGGTTGTGATTCGGCCTCGATTCGATCTTCGTCAAGCTGATGTCTCTGAAAGCGAAAGCTGAAAGCACCTTGAAAAGCACGCTCGTGCCTTTCTCGTGAGCGAAGACGATGCTCGTCTTGAACGGCCGATCTGTTCTTGGTATTATTGGCTCACGCGCCAGCATCACGAAACGCGTCACGTTACTCGCGTCGTCTTGAATCCCGTCTTCCAAAATCTCCAACCCGTATATCTCGGCTGCGCGTGCACTCGCGATCGCGGCGGTATCACGGAGGGTGTTCGCGGCGATGAACTCAGCGGCTCCTGCGGTGTCGTCAACGGCTTCACGTGCGACATTAAGTCCGAGCTTTGTAAGCGTGTGCTCGCACTGAGCGAGACCTTGAGGGTGTGAGATCACGCGCGTAAGAAACTCCTTGCGAACGCCGGGAAGAGCTAATAGACAGTGGTGAACAGGGAGCTGGACTTCGCCGACGATGTGAAGACGATGACGGAGGAGGAGGTCATAATTCCGATGGATGGAACCACCGAGAGAGTTCTCAACCGGTAAAACAGCACGATCTGAGATCCAGAGCTCCACCGCTTGAAACGCAACCTCAAATTGATCGCAAGGTATAGCTTGACAGTTAGGGTAAGCTTTACTGGCGGCTGCCTCAGAGTAAGCACCGGGAACGCCTTGATACGCAACGCGTAGATTAGATCCGTGCATCGGAGCCGGCGAGAGATCCGTCATGCTAAGAGGCTTCTGAGGATGATGCAGTTTCGAGACCAATGGATTGCTATCAGATTTCTCAATCGGAACAAGATTCATTCGCGCGGCGCCGTTATGGCCGTTAACGGCAGCCACATGATCAACTCCGTCGGAAACTGGAGGCACCGGTAAGGAATCAGATTGCTCCTGTGAAACAACGTTGCTTGATAGAATAGCGCAAGAGGTCTGCCATTGACAACGACTAGATCGCGCCATCCGTGCAGTTGCCGGCGCCGGTTGGCTAGCCCCCAGCATCGGCTTCAGATTGTAGGGAGAAGAAGAAGATACAGCTTTCATGGTTAGACTAAACAATAGCGTCTAGAAATCGGAATCTCAAGCTAAAGGAAACCATGTCGTTTGGGTTAGTTTGTTTGTGTGGTCAATTTTCTACCCACCACCACCTATACTCCCCCCCCACATACTTGACTTGCGCGGTCCTAAATTTCGATATTTGTTTTGACTGAAAATCAAACCGAACCAATCCGGTTTAGTTTATATCTTTTATTGAACCGCCTTTCTCCAAACCTCCATTGAGAATTTGCGCGATTTGCAGAGACAATTGAATGGAGATTGGAGAAGCGAAGATATGGCTGCAACTGGCGTGGCATTTAGGTCAAAACTTCTGCGAAGTTTGATATCGCCCAGAGCTAGATTCGCCGTCCCAAATCCTAATTTGTCATTGTCGTCTCGCATCAACATTTCTTCTTCTCGAATGGAAGGCTGTGTTTCCAGGTAATTTTCCGTCCTCTTCAGATTTATTTGTTAATTCTTAATCTGAAGAATCTTTCGGTGTTTCTGATTTATCGGTAAAGTTTGGGATTTGATTATATCTGAAAAGGTTTATACGGCGAGAACTAAGCACCCAGCAACCATTTCACTCCGTCATTGCTTCCGCTTGCCTCGTTTCTAAACTTCCTTCTGACGTCACCGACTCTTATGAAGGTAACTTTCTCTATTTAGGATAAATGATTTTTAGATCTTGTAGAAAATGACCTTATAAACGACATAATTAGCTACTCTACCTTTACGGAATATTAGTATCAATTGTTTTGTTCTTTCATATATCAACCATGTAAGTATTACTTCACTAAGCTTATAGGATCAAACTGATTTCTCTTGCTTTCGCGATGGGTATTCAGTTTTTATGATTGTTTTGGACTGTCCATATTGAGGAACAATGGATTGTTGCACTAAGTTTTCTTTATACGGTTTTTACTTTCGATGAAGAAAACTAGGAAAGATTGTATGGCTTTAGTTTTGTGACTCTTGAACCAAAATTTGGAAGATTCATGTGGTTAAAGTGTTATGCACCATGATCTTGGGATGTCAGTGTTTGAACCAAAAGTCTTTAATGTTTAAGGCTCTAACACCTTGCAGTGACAGGTCGATTTGCGAATTATCTCAGTCCCATCTAAGGAGCATCAGCTAGTCAAGATGAATGGCTTCGGGTCAGCGTTGTGTTTGTGCTATTTTCTCTTGGTTCAGCTTTTCATCAGCGGAAAGCTGAAGCTAACCATCGATGTTCTAAGAATATAGCAGAAAACGAATACCTTTGCCATTGGTGAGATGCTTTCATTTCTGCCAATGAAACATTGTTTTTGATGTGCAAATAGATTTTTAAATATATTTTGCTCTAATGGATCTTTGAGATTCTGTTTGCCTATCTATGGCCAGAAATTCAGACTTTACCCATCTATTTATACCTCTCAGTGGTAACTGCTCGATAATCGCTAATCAACCATTTGTGACTGGTCGGGAACCGTTCATGTAACCCTTTTTGGACCCTTTCTGGTACCATTGACTGATCACATGTTAACCGTTTGGGAAAGTAACTGCTCTAGGGCTAGGTAAGAAGATTTTCATGAGAAAGCATAACAACTAAAGTATAAGTCGTAGAAGAAACAAAGACGAAAAGATTTTTGGTAACTAAACTTGCAATGCAAGGAGTTATGTTTCCTATTGACGAGCCCATCTTGTTTAAAGTTTTTGTGCTATCCGGTTGGCCCCGGTAGAAACGCACTGAAGTGCTACAAAGTGGACTGGTCCACCGCGTTAACGGTTTAGGCCCTTGGTTCAACGGTTCAACGGACACCATGAGGTAGTCAACGGGCCATGAGATCCAAATGGGCTACCACTCCGCCTATCCCGAATTAGGGATGCCTTTCGATTTAGTAGCAGGGATAGTCAGGCCGCGACTACCGGGTAAACCAATTGGGTCTTCGGTCCAACTGATAAACTTTCCACAAAGCAATGTTTATTTTAGCGAGGGAGGAGGATCGAACCCGGGTTTGGGAGTTGCACCCTTTTCCTGGGCCCGCCCTACCACTCGCCCACCACCTTGCGGGCAGAGTTTTTGTGTTTTCTTCTCTTCTGTTGATCTTTGTTTACGTAGTCACAAAAGTATGATGTTTTGGTTAGTCGGAGACAGAGTAAGAAGACAGCAGACAAATGCATTTCATAGATAAAAAGGAAAAATCAGTGAGAAAAACAAACTACACGATACATCAATTTTGAGCCGACAAAGTTTAGATACCTTTTCGGTCTTATTCTACAATAATTATCTCTGCGTTCTTTTATTTTGTTTTCTTCCCCAGTTTTACATTTTCATTTGCATGGTACATTTATGTTGTCATGTCGATGATGATGGTGACCAAGGTGTCATATCCATGGGATAACTCCCCAGCACCCGCAAAAACGATGTACACTGTTGAACCTTGGCTAGCGCCTGCTGAGCACGCGGCTCCGCCATCGAGGCCTCGAAGTCAATGTAGAACACGTACTCGAAGTGTTTCGCCGTCCCGTTGCACTTACTATCGACGAGCCTGATGGGACAGTTGTGATTCGGCCTTGATTCGATCTTTGTAAGGCTGATGTCCCTGAAGGCGAAAGCGGAGAGCACCTTGAAAAGCACGCTCGTGCCTTTCTCGTGAGCGAAAACGATGCTCGTCTTGTACGGCCTATCTGTTCTTGGTTTGATTGGATCACGTGCCAGCATCACGAAACGCGTCACGTTACTCGCGTCGTCTTGAATCCCGTCTTCCAAAATCTCCAACCCATATATCTCGGCGGCACGAGCGCTGGCTATAGCAGCGGTGTCGCGTAGGTTGTTAGCGGAGATGAACTTAGCAGCTACTGCGGTGTTGTCAACGGCTTCACGTGCGACATTGAGTCCGAGCTTAGTAAGTGTTCGCTCACACTGAGCAAGCCCTTGAGCGTGTGAGATCACGCGCGTGAGGGACTCCTTACGAACACCAGGAAGTGCCACTAGACAATGGTGAACAGGGATTTGTACTTCGCCGACGATGTGAAGACAATGGCGAAGTAAAAGATCGTAGTTCCGGTGGATAGAACCACCAAGAGAGTTCTCAACCGGTAAAACAGCATGATCAGCCATCCATCGCTCCACCGCGTGAAACGTAACCTCAAACTGATCGCAAGGTATAGCTTTGCAGTTAGGGTAAGCCTTACCAGCGGCTGCTTCAGAGTAAGCGCCAGGAACACCTTGATACGCAACGCGTAGTTTAGACCCATGCATAGGAGCCGGCGACAAATCCGTGATGCTAAGAGGTTTCTGCGAGGCCAACATATTGATATCAGGTTTCTCAACGGTAATGTGGTTCTTTTCTAGGACTCGTGTGGCGTTGTTAAAGCCGTTTACAGCAGCTACATGATCGTCTCTGTTGGAAACTGGAGGCACTAGTAAGGCTTCTGATGGCTTATTATGAGAAGCAACGTTTCGTGCTAGAATAACGAATGGTCTCCGCCATACGGAACGACTAGATCGCGACATCCGAGCAGTCACCGGCGCCGGCTTGCTAGCCCCCAACATCGGCTTCAGATTGTGAGGAGAAGACGGTAATACAGCAGAAATGGTATCTATGATTGGGAAGCTAAGGGTACATATAGGTGATTGGTATAGCTTATAGTAGAACATTAGCTGTAAGAAGCAGAAGCATTTAAAAGCAGAATCACTTAGATGTATTTTATTTACAGTTTTTTTTTTAAATTGAAAAAAATATATACAGAACGTGGGTTAGTACTTAATAGACTGGTAGTGCAAGAATATTATGTGAAATTTGTTGGTAATGGTCATACACTGTATATTATTCTTTAATTTAATCGAATAGTAGAGATTCAAATACCTAAAATTAGCTCAATCTTTGAAATCTCAGTACAAGTCGAATCTCTATACACTAATATATACTCATACTCATACATTTATAAATTTTGTACTTGTATTTCGATTAGCTCAATGAATATTTAGGCTTGTAAGTAACTTCTGAATTGATTAAAAACAAAACAAAAAAACTTGGAAAACTAACGATTGTTTTGCCCAAACTAGTTGTTATGAATGAAATATCAAATATTTTTAGCATCACTTTTGGAAACAAAAACTACGCTTAAAAATATTTAGGATGAAAACACCAAAAATTTAAGAACCTGCATATATAACGTAATTTTCTGGATTCTTACATTAAAACATCATTTATTATATAAATAAAAAGATTAACCTAAAAATAAAAAACTTCGGAACTACAAATAGTCACCAATTTTCATAAAATAATTAAAACATCATTTAATTTGATTTTTCATTCTAAAACATTATTTAAAATGATACAAACTGACTTTAAGGGGTTGTTATTGGATTAAGTTTTTACTTGATTTTAATGTAGTTAAAGTTGCAGTTATTCTAAAATCTAATTAGTGGATTTTTTTGAAATGATAATACTCAAATGGGTTCTTAAATCCATTGTTAAACTTTTTGTATGGATTACTTTGTATTTGAAAATTATTAAAAATAAAATAACTATCTAATATTTTCAAAATAGTTAACAAAATATAACATTCATCGAAACATTTATATATAAGGAAAAAAATCCATAAATTTCAATACAAAATTATCTTAAAAAAAAAACTCAAAACTTTATTTTGATATCTAGTTTTTATTATTAGGTAACAAAAATATTTTTTCGGTCAACCAAAATACTCGATCTTCTAACTGTTGATCAATTATCTTGTTCATGGATAGAACATGTAAAATATATGATTATTATAAATTCAAAACAAAAAAATCTGAAAATGAAATCTATTATATTTCCAACGATACTCAATTTCCACATAGTCAAAATTTTATAATTATCTTAAATTAAAAAATTTTAAATTTAATTTTTGAAAATCTCCAAAAGCAATTGAGAGAGTGTGAAGATATATGAAATATATTATAAATACTAGGGTAAGAGGTGATATTTCATTTACTCATAATTTAATTAAAAGATTACATCAAAATCCATATTTATTAAAATACAATAAAATCATGTACATATTCAATAACATGTGTTTTTAGTGTATTTTAAATACATTAAACAAATGTTGTATCCAATAATAGATGATTTTATTGTGCTTTTTCTAATACACAATTGAATAACATTAGATTTCTCTTTGAATTTAAAATACACTCAACTTAATTAAAATACAATATTCAATAACCCCATATAAGATTACACATTCTAGAGTTGCCATAGTTTTAAAACGAGTTGGGTTAATGATTCATTTCGTTTAGAGAATACCTTTCACATGTTAGATTCTAAGTTGGTAAACTCTCACCAATACTGAAGCTCTCAAATTAGGTAAACTAAAAGGTACTTTTTGAGTTGTGGGTATCGCTAATATTTTAAGTTCAGGAATAATCTCATTTCTTCTAATAAATTGAAGTTAAGATAATGTATTCAGGTTCAAAAAATGATTATTTCTGATTTTAGCTAAAGAGTTGGAAATCTGATTTCTTCTTATAAATGAAGGTTAAACATATCGGTTTACAATATTTATTGCGAATAATTTATACATTCTTTAGCAAAAAAAAAGAAGAAGAAGAAGAAGAATTTGTACATTTGAACTACTCCAAAAGTCTGCATATAAAACATTAATATCATGTATTTACTTATGCAATGTATACAAAAGGAATCATAAACTTGCAATCTATTTATAATTAAGAAGAAACCATCTTTCAGACACGTTTGATCCATTTATACGAAGGAGACAGGGGCGGACCCACGTGATGTGCATCAGATCCTAGGAAGGAATGTTACAGAAGGCTTTTTTTTTTGAATCTGGTCCAGCCCGGCCCAAATCTGCATTGACAATTCCAAAAGCGAAGGGCTTATTGGTAATTTGACGGAAGTGCTTTAGCGCGGGAAAATAATAAAAATCTTTTCTCTCAAGCGGTAAAGCCTCCCGAATCATTTACTGACCCTAATTTCTTCTCAGAACTAATTCGTCTTCGAAGCTTCCCCACGAAAAATTAAATTCCCATATATATATAATTGGAGTCTCTGCGTCTCGCATAATTTATAATCGCCGCACTTTGGGCCAAAAATGAGCGGAGATAGTCGAAGATGGGATCGAAAGGACTCGCGGAGGTCAAACAAGCCGAAAGTAGTGAACACTGTGGAAGATGAACTCGAATCTAAACTTGGATTTGAGCTTTTCTCTGAAGGGGAAACACGCCTTGGGTGGCTACTCACATTCGCATCAGTAAGTTCTCCGATAATCCCACTCTAGTCTGGACCCAACCTTATTAATTGACTAGGTTTCAGATTCGATTCTGTACATTTCTGTAAATTAGAAAGAGGCGTTGGTGAATGAGCAATACAGTAAACTCCATAGTTGCGAGAATTTAGGATTCTAGGAGATTCCAAAGTGCGAGAATCATTTTTTTTGTTTTATTGAAAAGAAATGCAAAAGTGCGACAACTATTATAATCTTCTCCTCTCTTTCCCTTGTAGTTCTCTTAGTACGAACTCTGGCCTTCGATTTATTGATTGACTATTTTACTACGTTTTGCAGTCATCTTGGGAAGATCCCGATAATGGGAAAACCTATAGTTGCGTGGACCTTTACTTTGTTACTCAGGTGAGCTTGCTTTATTTGGTCACTACTAAGTCAGCTTCGTATAAGTTGATCAACATTTATATTTTTTGTTGCAATTTTATGAATGTTAACTGAGTTGAGAGGATTTTTTCAGGACGGGTTTTCTTTCAAGACAAAGTACAAGTTCCGCCCTTACTTCTATGCAGCCACGAAAGTATGATGGTTTCTCTCAATGCTCCGTGAACCACTCATGTAATTTCGTCCTATATGTCTATAAAACTGAAATGCCAAATCACAGGACAAAATGGAATTGGAAGTCGAAGCCTACTTGAGACGCCGATATGAAAGACAAGTTGCTGATATTGAGATCGTTGAAAAAGAGGATCTTGATCTTGTAAGTCAGTTAAGCATACCTTGTTTATATAGTTTAAGTCCGACTTCCTCATCGTGTGATTTAGTTGGTCAGTGTCGTTGATTACTTCTACCAGTTGATTAGTGTTGTTGTTTTCTCTCTAGAGGCTCATACCAAGAACATTTTCTACAATCTTTAGCTATTATCGTCTTTTCATGACTTAAAAACTGAGCACCTGTAGTAATAAGTTCAAAAGTGATCTTGCATCCATATGCTGAAATCTTTAGGTGCTTGCTAGTACGTAACATGGGCTGTAAATGCTAAAATTTAGTGCAATAATATGCAATAGATGAAGGTTTCAGTACTTTGTTAGTCGTCACTTCTCTCAGGGTGTCTTTCTAGCTTTTTTCCTTTCACCTACCATTTTGAGTTTGTTTATTTCTTATAATCATGAACAGAAAAATCATCTGTCTGGCCTGCAAAAAAAATACCTAAAAGTATCATTTGATACTGTGCAACAATTGATGGAGGTCAAGAGGGATCTGTTGCATATTGTCGAACAGAACCAGGCAAAATTTGATGCACTTGAAGCGTACGAGTCCATATTGGCTGGAAAACGGTAAGACAATGTATTTTTGTTCTTCTAAAGAGTTTTGTTGGTTTTCATATTTTACATCTTAAACTCAGTTGTTTCTTAGTTTTTTTTCAAGTTTATTTTTCATGTGCTTCTGATACCCTGATCTTTTTTTTTAAATATTTTCTTGGAACGCAGAGAACAACGTCATCAAGATTGCTTAGACTCTATCGTTGACCTCCGCGAGTATGATGTTCCTTATCATGTTAGATATGCAATTGACAATGGTAACCTGTTTAGTCAAACCAGAACTACTGTTTAGTCCTCAAGATTGTCAAAATCATGAGTTTTTTTTGGTTTCCAGATGTGCGGAGTGGGCAATGGTATAATGTCAGTATTTCTAGTACCGATGTCATACTAGAGAAGAGGACAGATCTTCTTCAACGCGCAGAAGTCCGTGTTTGTGCATTCGATATAGAAACAACAAAGCTTCCTTTGAAGTTTCCGGATGCTGAATATGATCAAATTATGATGATATCCTACATGGTCGATGGGCAAGGCTTTTTAATTATTAACAGAGAGGTAACTGCTGTATACATTTTTCTATACGGGATTTGGTATCATAAATAGTGTTATCTTACATGAGGGAGAGGATGGCTTCCAACTCATTGATGAAGAGAAGCTGCTTTGTATCCCAGCTTTACTATCTTTTAGATTAGGTCGAGCAATCAGTAGAGGAAAAACTCATAAAGACTGAGAGTTTTTTATTTTTTATTTTTATTGATTGCACTCTTAATCCACGAGAAATCAGAAATGATCCATGTAAATGATCCCGCTTGCGTAATTGATTTTGTATGATGTGACTTTAAAACTGTTTGTGGACTAGCCTATCATTTTGCTAGATTAGTTTTAAAATATGATTTCTGATTTGTTAACAAATTTTCGTTGCATGTCATCTCTGTTTATATCCCATCTCTATCCTTTCCTTTAAATAGTTGGACCACTTCAGTATTGTTTGATTATTAATGTAGTATTTTTGTACTTAATTCAGTGTGTTGGCGAAGACGTAGAAGATCTGGAATATACACCCAAACCAGAATTTGAAGGGTATTTCAAAGTCACTAATGTTAAAAACGAGGTAAAGTAAATTAGCTCCTGATTTGAATACTGTATCAGAAACATTAATGTGCTTAGAAGCGAGTTGCTTTTCTTGGTTTTGTCTTGTAGGTTGAACTCATCCAAAAATGGTTTGCCCATATGCAAGAGGTGAAACCCGGTATTTATGTTACATACAACGGTGACTTTTTTGATTGGCCATTTATAGAACGGAGAGCATCTCATCATGGGATCAAAATGAATGAGGTATGCAAAAGCTTCATTCATTGTTGCATCTCATCATTCATTTTTTTTGGATTCATTTCTCTGCATCTTACTCTTCAGTTCATATCTTATTCCTCCTATTATCTTCCATGGAGCATAGTGTGTGGTCAACTATAATGTCACAATTGGCTGGTATGTTTTGTTTTTCCCCTCATGATTACAGGAATTGGGATTCCGTTGTGATCAAAATCAAGGTGAATGTCGAGCTAAATTCGTCTGTCATATGGATTGTTTTGCTTGGGTGAAGCGTGATAGCTATCTTCCGCAGGGAAGCCATGGTCTGAAGGTTCATTCTACTTCTTTCTCTTGGCGATTATTTATCTTTTGTGGCCATACATTCCTTTTGTTAAGGAATTGATTTTATGATTTTGAGTTATGCTTGACTCTTAATTAAATTACAGGCTGTCACAAAGGCAAAACTGGGTTATGATCCACTGGAAGTGAACCCAGAGGACATGGTTCGGTTTGCGATGGAAAAGCCACAGGTATTGCTGAGAAGTTAACCCTGGTATTTCTGCATAACATAAGTTTTGATCATTGGAGCTGCTTGTTAGATACTGGAATGGGATAGAGTAACAAACAGTTGATGATAGTTGATTAAGTAATTCAACTAAATGCCTCTTTAAGGGTTGAATAAATATTCTCCTGCCCATCTTAAATTTAATGTCTTATCAGTACACAGTTTAAAAGTGGTCATAGACTCCAAGCAATTAATGAAGTCTTGACTGTAGATTTTTCTAGTCTCATGGAATTGGTGCTTGTATCTTATTTCTATCCCATGCTGGGAATCATCTCGCAGACAATGGCATCCTACTCTGTCTCTGATGCTGTTGCAACTTATTACCTATACATGACATATGTCAATCCGTTCATTTTTTCTCTCGCAACTATCATCCCAATGGTCCCTGATGAGGTTTTACGCAAAGGGAGTGGCACCCTTTGTGAAATGCTTCTGATGGTTCAGGTGACTTCCTATCTACAATAAGGTCTGTAGCAATCTTTACTGTGTGGCACATTCTATTAATTGGAAGTCTTCCGTTCTCAGCACAGGCTTACAAGGCAAATGTTGTATGTCCCAACAAAAATCAAGCTGACCCTGAGAAGTTCTATCAAAGTCAACTTCTTGAAAGTGAGACATATATTGGTGGTCATGTAGAGTGCCTCGAAAGTGGTGTTTTCAGATCTGACATCCCAACCAGTTTTAAGCTCGATAAATCGGCATACCAGGCAAATTATCTGCTTTATGTTTACTCAATATAATGTTAATTGATTTGTTTAATTGTTTGCTGAACATTACTTTTTCTGGTAGTTAAATGTCACTGATTTTTCCGTAGTTTCACCTGAAGTGGTTCAGTTTATAGTAAAACCTATGTAGTCTGTAATGGATGACTGAAGCAAATTGCTCTCCGTTCTTGTGCGCATGATTGTATCATAGCTAATTTATAATTTATGCACCTATCTGATATTGGACGCTTTGATTGCCAGCAACTGATCGATAACCTTGGTCGGGATCTGGAATATGCTATCACTGTAGAAGGGAAAACGAGAATGGATTCAATTTCGAATTATGATGAAGTGAAGGACGAAATCAAGGAAAAGGTAATGAATTCCTCTTCCGAATTAGAGATATTGATTTAATTCTTATTCCATTGTTTCTTGTCAGCATGTTGTTTCTCTTGTTGCTTTGTATGGCTGACACTGCATGCACATTTCATTCTGGGAGTCGCACTCTGATACATGTTAAGCTCATATCTATGAGCCTTAATCACAGTAGGCTTGTGGAAAGAACAAAGGCACCAACTAGGCATCTGCATGCTTGGATATTGTTAAGCGGAACATAAAACCTGATTGTCTTATGAAGTATTTCCCATTGTGTTACCTGATTCGGGATGAATCTTAGTTCTGTAATGGTTTGGTGGTTTTATTGATTCTGCAGCTCGAGAAGTTACGAGATGACCCTATACGTGAAGAGGGGCCTCTTATATATCACCTTGATGTCGCAGCGATGTATCCAAATATCATCTTAACAAACAGGCTTCAGGTACATTTAATCTCTGTTGTATGTTTCTTATTGATTTTGGAATTTTATTTTGTAACATATGATTGTAAATCAATATCGACCAAACTTCAGCTAAATGGTGGTGTTCCATATCAAAATCATCACAACCCTGAATTTTAAGATTATAAATCCCCTGGTAATATTATGTTAAGTGAATTTTTCCTCTGTCAGCCACCATCAATAGTTACGGATGAGGTTTGCACATCATGTGATTTCAACCGCCCGGGAAAGACCTGTCTTAGAAAACTTGAATGGGTTTGGCGTGGGGTGACATTCATGGGAAAGAAAAGGTTTAACTTATATATCATTCCAGCTAACGATGGATTTAAGCTTATTGGTCTAGTCCTAAGTTCTTACCTGTGTTTCAAATGGTTTGGCAGTGATTATTACCATTTGAAGAAGCAGGTTGAGTCTGAATTTTTTGATACTGGTACAAATATTCAGTCTTCAAAATCGTTCCTTGATCTGCCAAAGGTGGAACAACAATTAAAGCTAAAAGAACGACTAAAAAAATACTGTCAAAAGGTATTCTTTCTCTCTCGCTCTCCCCCTCATAGTTCTGTTTTCCCCACAATGTCAGTGTACAATGGGAAGTCATTTTGCTTTTGGTAGGCATATAAACGAGTACTTGACAAGCCAATCACTGAAGTTCGTGAGGCTGGGATATGCATGAGAGAAAACCCTTTCTATGTGGACACTGTTCGGAGGTGTGTGGCTTTTGTTTTCCCAGTCCTGATACTATTGAGACTCTTTTGGGCGAGTATATGACTGATGGTGAAATATTTTTTCAACTCCTAATTACTTTTCCATCTTGCTTGTCATTTGGTGGTGTTTGTATGTAATTAAAGCTTTCGAGATAGGAGGTATGAATACAAAACACTTAACAAGATCTGGAAGGGAAAGTTGTCAGAGGCCAAGGCAAGTGGTAATTCAATAAAGATCCAGGAAGCACAGGTACAGTATCGTATATATGCTCTTTGGTACTTTTAGATGGTTATTGACATTAAAATTTGGAACAGGACATGGTAGTGGTTTATGATTCCTTGCAGCTAGCTCATAAGTGTATACTTAATTCCTTCTATGGATATGTCATGCGAAAGTGAGTCCTCTTATCTCTTGCAGAGGGTCTGAAATTTGGTTATACTATCATTGCCTGTTCCATTGTAGGTTGACCCAAAGCTTTACTTGAAACCAATTCCAGGGGTGCAAGATGGTACTCTATGGAAATGGCTGGAGTAGTTACCTATACTGGAGCCAAAATTATCCAGAATGCCCGTTTGCTTATTGAGCGAATTGGGAAACCACTTGAGTTGGATACAGATGGTATATGGTGTGCTCTCCCTGGATCTTTTCCTGAGAACTTCACATTTAAAACGATGTAAGCTTTAGCAATCTCCATGATTTACATGTCTCCATGTTAGGAACTTCCTTGTTCTATTTCTTTTTAAATCTCACTGTAAGATATTTTCAAGTGTTTTCATTTTCCATGTTCATTTAGGGGGGATTACATTTTCTTGTTGTTCTCAAGATGTTAAAAATAATCATCACAATGGATTTAAAAAAAAAATTTTATTTTTTATTTTTATTTTTTTTTTTTTTTTTTTAAAAAAAAAATAAATTAATAATTAATAGTTATAATTTTTCTTTTTTTTTATTTTTTTTTGTTTTTTCTTAAATGGTCAGTATGATATAACAAACCCTTTTGAAATATCAAAATATTGGTTTTGGAACAGACTCTTGTAGATCCTGTAAAACATTAATAAGTCCCCATAGTGAATGCTCAATTGAATTTGAAGGTGGATGGACGATAAGGTATGCCTAAACATTGTGAATTTTGTACATGTACTGCTGTTTGATTGCTGCAAAAAATTATTTGTAACCTCTTCATTCAGGCAATGAATTAATTTTTTAAAAAAAAAAAAAAATTTTATTAAAAAGGTTTTATGTTGTTTTCAATTATGATTGAAAACCTTAGCAGAACTCAAGGGGTTTGAGATCAAGCGTAGAGGGGAGCTGAAACTCATTAAAGTTTTCCAGGTATCCTTTCCTTTGCTTGTATTATTTATTATAATTCATCAAATTGTTACTTAATCTATTTTTAGGCTCAATGCGACTGAGTGTATTTCGCCTGATCCACTTGTACTACTAACTCTTTCCATTTTTATATATATTTTTTTAATTTTTACACTTTTTTTTTAAAAAAAAAAAAAAAATTTTTTTTTTTTTTTCTCTTTTTAAAGGGGGGAGCTTTTGACAAATTTCTCCATGGATCAACCTCTTGAAGTAGTTATGTTATTTTACCATTAGTTTTTTTTTTTTTTCTGAGCAGGAAGGCTTGTCATATAGGTGCTGCTAAATTCTCTTATTTGCAACTGGGTCATTTTGCTCATAGGTTTCCCTTCACATTTTCTCCAGAATCAAGGAAAAGATATTGCCGATAGTGAACTGCTAGATTATATATCAGAATCAAGCACAATGAGCAAATCGTTAGCAGATTATGGTGAGCAAAAGTCATGTGCAGTGACCACAGCTAAACGCCTGGCTGATTTTCTTGGTGATACCATGGTCAAAGATAAAGGGCTGCGTTGCCAGTACATCGTTGCTTGTGAACCAAAGGTACTGTCAAACTTGAAATTTCTTGGAACTTTTGTCCTCCTTATAGTTAGGTCTCATGAAAAAAGTGACTGATTCACATATCTTCTTGCATCTTTACTGATATTTTTGTTAGTACAAGTAACACACTAGCGGATGTTGTACTAACAATCTCTCCTGCTGGAGCTCTTAATTAGAAACACTGCTGATATGTACATGTTCTCTTAGTCAAGATTGTTGTCACACATGCAGTCTGTATTAAGAATGTTGCTTACAAACTAAAAAGTATTTACTGTCTGTTAAGCATCTCTCAGCTATTCTAGAATAGTTTCTCATTCACACTACTTGTAGTCTTTTTCTACCCTAATGACTTCACAACTTTTTCATTATTAGGGAACACCTGTAAGCGAACGCGCTGTTCCTGTTGCCATATTTGAAACAACGAAACCTGGTAAACATTCTGTTATTTGGTGTGATTATGTATTGTTGCGTTCTTAACGTTCAAATGTGATGTAAATCTTCAAAATTTGCAGAAATTACAAAATATTACCTGCGGAAATGGTGCAAGACATCATCAGATGTCGGAATTCGTTTAATTATTGACTGGTCATATTACAAACAGCGTCTTAGTTCAGCTGTCCAAAAAGTCATTACCATTCCTGCTGCAATGCAGAAGGTTCACTGTTACTATTCTTACTATTTTTTTGTTTCGCTTTGCTTTATGTTATTTCTATAAATATCTAACGACTTATATGACCTCTACAGGTGCAAAAAAAAGGATTGATAAGGAGAGAGACCAGTTTCGCCAGAAAAAACTAGTTGATATGTTCAGCTCAAAAAAAAGATGGTGTGCTGGACAAAGATCATTCTATGACTAAAGATAATGGTGGGAGATATTGAGGATTTTAAAAAAACAAACCTTCTATGAAAGGACCAAAGCCAGTTGCCTCTATGAAGTCCAAAAAAAACAGTCTAAAAAAGAGAACTGGGATCCAGAGTTCCATGATATCTCATTTCAGAAAATTGACAAGAACGTAAATTACCAAGGATGGCTTGAAATGAAAAAGAGAAAATGGAAAGTAACTCTAGAGAAGAGGAAAAAACGAAGGTAGTTTTTCATATATGGTCTTATTCGTCTGAAGTTCATCTTACAATAAGAGGTTTTGATTTGGAACAAAATGTTGTTCAATATAACATCTACTGCTTTTATAAGTTCCTGAACTTGCGGACTGTGTATCCCTTCTTTTTGTAGGTTGGGTGATCTAAGATCTTCAAACCAGAGTGATGCTTATGAGATAAATCAAAAAGTCGTTCAGGGAAGAGGGGGTGTAGGTTCATACTTTAGGAGGCCTGAAGAAGCTTTGATTAGTTCACATTGGCAGGTGTGCATGGCAACCTCATTATGTTTATATATTTGGCTAATCTTTTGCAACTATATAATGTTGTCTTTTTGACTTTTTCAGATAATACAGCTGGTCCCAAGTTCTCAGAGCGGGCAATTTTTAGCTTGGGTGGTTGCGGAAGGATTGATGCTTAAGATCCCATTGACAATCCCAAGGGTGTATTACATTAATTCTAAAGCTGAAAATTTCCCCGGAAAGCGTGTCAACAAGATTCTTCCTCATGGAAGGCCTTGTTATAATTTGATTGAGGCATGTTTTTTAATCATTATACACTTTGACCCTTGTATTCCTACTAGTTAGTTACAATTTTCTTTATTTCTTTATAGGTCAATATTCAGGAAGATCAATTTGAAAAGGAAAGGAAAAAGCGTGCAGCACTTCTTGCTGACCCCGAAATTGAGGTGAGGTTTTTTATAATGTAAGAAAATAAAGTGCCATCAGAAGCCCAACCTTTTATTGAATACCCATCACATGCCTTAAGTAATAAAAAAACTTTTCTTAGTTTGGTTAACTATTAATTCTGTGATTTATGGTAACATTTTGATTCTGAATCTGTCTCCTGTAAAATTCACTGTATTAAGTACCCTGTAAGGAAAACTCTGGAAATGGAGTTCCAAAGCGAAAGGTAGCTGTATTTATCTCAGTTATGTGTGTGTGGGTACGCACCATGCTGTCTTGTTGTTATTTGAAAAAAATGTGAATGGGACCCAATGACTTGTCAGCTTGGTGGGAATTGTGCTTTTAATCTAATGCTTACTGAGACACTCAGCCAGATAATCCCCAGGCCGATTTGTTGGTTATCATGAATGTTGTGACCTTCATTTTTCATAAAGGGAATGCCATGTTTATGCTTGCTAGTCTCCTGTTTGATTTTGGCAGGGTATATATGAAACTAAGGTGCCTCTGGAGTTTAGTGCTATATGTCAGATTGGATGTGTTTGCAAAATTGATGACACGGCCAAGCACCGTAACACCCAAGATGGATGGAAAGTTGGTGAACTTCATATGAAAACTACAACTGAGTGTCACTACTTGGAGCGTTCAATTCCATCTGTGTACTTGTATAACAGGTAGAGCTTCATTTTTTAAATAACATGACTACTCCTCTGATGAAAACGATTTCTGCTTCATGCAATTTAAGTTGACGGAAGGTTTTGTTTGTAAATTTTTATTAGGGCATTTCTTAGCCACAATGTTGGGAGTGTTTACATGTCTATATTTCTAGTCAGATTATTCAAAGAATCCTATGTGAACTTTGTTGCTTTCTCAAATTAGTTCCTTCTACATTTAGAATTTTTTAAATATTATTTCCTTCTTCTTTGGGCATGTTATTTGGTTTCATTTATCAATTCTGGAATATCATCTCATGGTTTACTTGTTTGCAGCACCTCAACAGGGCGTGCTATATATGTTTTATATTGTCATGCATCAAAGCTTATGTCTGCCGTGGTAGTTAATCCTTATGGCCTCAAGGAATTATTACCATCTGCCCTGGAGAAACAGTTTAGAGATGGTTGCCATGAATTTTCACTTGAGTCATTGTCTTGGGATGGTATTCTTTTCCAGGTAAGCTTTAAAATCACTGCATACAACCCCTACAATCACAGTCCTGCATTTTTTTTGAGCTTTTGTGAATGCTGGTCATCAGGTGGACTATGTTGACAATCCCGAAGCTGCCAAGAAGATTATACAAAAAGCAATTAGTGAATACAGGTAACTCATTTTCCTGACTATAGTAGTGCAGCCTGTTTAATATTTCCTGACTATAGTAGTGTTTCTATCGGTGATCAGTTGCGCATGCTTTATCCTATTCAATTTTTTCCTGCGTGAACTAGCTGGTTACTTCTTAATTAGATAAAACCAAAAAAAAAATTGGTTGTTTGGTGTGACCATGGCGGATTTTGGACTTTTCTTGAAAGGTCAGTTCAGATCATTCCACTCTGGTTTGGCTTGTCTCATTATTTCCTTTTCTTGCAGAGAAGAAAATTGTGGACCAACTGTTGCTGTCATCGAATGCCCTGACTTTAACTCCATGAAGGAAGGTATTAAGGCCCTGGATGATTTCCCATGTGTGAGGATTCCCTTCAGCAGCGATGACAATACTTATCAGGTTCCTTGACTGATAAACCAATTGGCTACTTTTTTCTCCTTTTCTGTTATAATAGACGTTTGTTTGATCAAATAATGATAAATATGTATGTGTGGGTGTGGTTATGATGCATAGCCTGTCTCCTGGCAACGTCCTGCAGCAAAAATAGCAATGTTCCGTTGTGCTGCAGCATTTCAGTGGTTGGATCGAAGGATTGCCCAGTCAAGATACGCCCATGTAGGTTATGTTTCTAAAGTGGAAATGTAGTTCCTCATGTTATTGCTTTTTTTTGCAGTTATTGACATTTCATATACAACTGACTAGGTGCCTCTGGGGAATTTTGGACTCGATTGGTTAACACTCACAGTAGATATCTTCCTCTCCAGGGCACTCCGTGACCAGCAACAGGTTCTTTCTTCGAATTACCGTCTGGCTTCCAAGTGTTTTAATAGTTCCACCGTTACAATGTTTAGCTTCCTTTTTTTCTGTTTTCCTTTCTGCTCTTGCCGGTGCCTACAGGTTCAATGCTTTCCTGAAACCATGGCAAATGGCTATTCTCTCTGTATCACTGATTTTGATTTTTTTCAGAAGTGCCTATCATGTATTTAGAAAGAGAAGAACAGCTTTTCCATATTATTGAATCTTGTTTTCTACAACAGGTTCTTTGGGTGTCAGATGATGGTGTTCCAGACCTTGGAGGTATAAACAATGAAGAGGCATTCTTTGCTGATGAGGTATGTCAGTAAATGGTTTTTTCTTTTTTTTTGCCGGACTATCAAGGTGATTAACTGGAATGCTTCTTTGACATAGGTGCAACAGACAAGTTTGGTATTCCCTGGAGCGTATAGAAAAGTGTCTGTGGAGTTAAAGGTAAGAAACTTTTTTTCCTTATCTGTCCTGCTTTTTTGGATTGTGTTCTTATCAACATGTTTTGTGCAGATCCATAACTTGGCTGTTAATGCACTTCTGAAAAGTAACCTGGTGAATGAAATGGAAGGAGGCGTCTTTTTGGGATTTGAACAGGATGTGAATCCTAGAGGAAGTAATTCAAATGATAACACCAGTTTTGATGAGACCACTGGATGTGCTCAAGCATTTCGTGTCCTGAAACAATTGATTCAGAGTTGTTTGGCTGACGTGCGTAAATCTGACAATATATATGCTGATTCCATTTTGCAACGTTTGTCTTGGTGGCTCCGCAGGTATGATTATGTCATATCTTGTAACACATTCACTTTATTCTGGACTCATAAAATATCAATCTGTAATTTCATATTGTAGCCCTTCCTCGAAGCTCCATGATCCAACCCTTCATCTCATGCTTCACAAGGTAAGTGATATAGTGTCTCTTGCTTTTTTATCAGCTATAAATGAGTTGATGTGGGTAAATTATCAAAATTTATATTAATTCCGCCTTGCTTCTCTTTCTGAATCTTTCTCAGTCAGTTCATTTATCGAATCTGTAGCTTATAAATTATACCTCCTTGCAAGATTATGCCTGTTATAACCTATAATTCCCAAGGCACCTCAAGATCTTTAAATTTGCCAGTTACATTCTCTTTTCATTTGCTTTTAAAGTTCTAAACCCATTTGACATCCTGCAGTTTTCATTAATAATGTAGGTCATGCAAAAGGTGTTTGCGCTGCTATTGACTGATTTGCGGAGATTAGGTGCTATAATAATATATGCGGACTTCTCAAAGGTCATTGTCGACACAGGGAAATTTGATCTATCTGCTGCTAAGGCTTATTGTGAAAGCTTGCTCAAAGCAGTGGGAAATAGGTTCATTTCTTCTTCGCTCAGTAGATATGTCTATGACTCTAAATCTTTAATGCACTGGACTCATTTTCCCGCCATGATTTTTGTGCTTTGCCACTGACAGTGATATCTTTGAGTGGATCTTGCTCGAACCAGTTCACTACTGGCACTCATTACTTTTCATGGACCAGGTTGGAATTCTTTTGTCTTATACTTCCCTTTTGTATTTTCAATTTCTGATTGCTAAACATGGCAAAACTTCTTTTGTTAATTGTAAAATTACTAAGCTCTGAACATAAAACTGAGCCTCAAAGAGATAGGAAATGAAAAAGTGACAATCTATGGGACTTGTTGTTCCAGTAACACAGAACGGACAAGGAATTGCAACTGATAAGTAAAATATTTTCACCTGGATGATTAAAAAATACTATCCAAGATGCAAGGAACTCTACTAAAATCCCATTTTCCTCCATTAGTTTTTGTTTAATCAGCATCTTGCCTTTTCTTAATGTGCTTGCTCTCATTGATGAATGTCTTTCTTCAATATTTTAGTATAACTATGCTGGTATCCGAGCTACGGATGATGAAATTTCACCTGACGAAGTGACTATTGAACCAAAGTGGAGTGTTGCACGACTTTTACCGGAGTATATTCAGGTTTGCAGACAGAACACTCACTCAAACCAAGGTTCATTTAGTGGAATGAAAAACATCAACGCATGGATAGTTGTTTCTTTGACACTAATGCATTGCATCTATTGTGGCAGAGGGATTTCCTCATAATCGTTGCCAAGTTTATATTTGACCCCTGGAAATTTGCATTAGAGAGACAAAAGGGGAGTTCAGAGAGTTTAGAGGCACAGATGGTAGAATATCTAAGAGAACAGGTATAAAGCCAATTTTCTTGATTCATTTTTCCTCGCTCAAAAAGAGATTGTCTTCTCATTCCATTTTTTGTTTTCTTTTATACAGATTCGATCCAACTTCATAAATATGCTTGTTAAAAAAGTTGGTGATATCATGTCACACATGAAGGAGAGAAGCGTTTCAGATGCATCTCGGGTTTCTGGTCAGGCTCCCAAAGGAAATTACACATTAGAATTTATACAGCTTATTTCTGCTGTTCTGGCTCTTGACCAAAACGTCCAGCAAGATGTTCTGGTAAATATTCCACTCATCGCTTTGCATCTTTAGCTAATACTAGTTCAATTTGATAACCATATGGAGTATCACAGTTCCTCTGAATAGATTAATCTTAGATATAAACGATTGAGATGAAGGGTTATTTATCTTTATAGTCAGAAAACCTCTTTGTAACTGATTTCATTCACCATTCCAACCTAAACTCCGGAAATCTGGTTGTTGATAATGTTTACCAATAAACATGGATATTTCCTTTGATGGGTGCTCACTATTGTCTTCTCATTTTTGTTCTCTAGACCTACAATCTTGCTGACGTAATATCTTCTCTATAGGTAATGAGAAGGAATCTGCTGAAGTACATTAACGTGAAAGAATGTGCTGCTGAAGCCGAATTTCTTGATCCTGGGCCCTCCTTTATCTTACCTAATGTGGCTTGCAGGTATTATTACATGACCAAAAGAAATGCTCAATTTTCTTGATTTCAAATATGCATTGTGGTGATTTGCTGCATCTAGTGAATAGATAACTAACTCTACTATTCTTTGGCCACCAACACAAAAAATCCCTGCCAATCCCCTGCTTTAGAGACATCCTCCCACACCCTTGTGATCATCAGATCAAATCTGCACAGCAATATCAAACTTATGAGTCATTATAGCAAAAGCGTTCTGTTTGCAACACTAAAAGAAAAGAAAATCGCCTTAGATCCCCAAATCCCAGAAAAAAAAATAGTATCTTTATCTTACTCCCAAAGACAATGCCTATTGTGTATTTGTGTTTGAAATACTTGAATTTCTTGCCGCAGTAAGACAGCGGAAACTTATTTACCGAGTCTTATTGTATTGTTTTTTTCTTGGTTGTTGCAGCAACTGTGATGCGTACAGAGACCTAGATTTATGCAGAGACCCAGCTCTACTAACAGAGAAAGAATGGTCATGTGCGGATACAAATTGTGGGAAGATATATGACAGAGAGCAGATGGAGAATAGTCTTGTCCAGATGGTGAGACAGAGAGAAAAATCGTACCAAATGCAGGATCTAGTGTGCATTAGGTGCAATCAGGTGAAAGCCGCTCATTTAACAGAGCAGTGTGAGTGTTCTGGATCCTTTAGATGCAAGGAGAGTGGGCCAGAGTTCCACAAGGGTATGGAGATATTCTTGGATATTGCAAAGCGCCAGAAGTTTCAACTGTTAGAAGAGTTCGCCTCCTGGGTATTAGATTTCACCAGCTGTTGACAGAAAAACAATACAGAAAGGCATTATTTATAGGCTATAAATCGAGATAATTGCAGATTTGTGCATAGTCTTTTTACACCCTAATTGACTCAAACCCGTCTATCAGTGATGAAATTGTGCTGCGTTTCACTTCACTTGGAGAAATATTTGCATTTGTCAGTAACAGAAAAAGCCAATCGCGATTCGTAGCACATGGGAATAATTTCGAAATGTTGGTCACGCAGAGGCTCGAACTTCCTCAGAAAAATGATAAATGGTGATAAGTTGAACTAGCATAACAAAATAAATTTCGCGGATGGTAAGAATGAATTATGGATATAATCTTATTAAGCAAAGCATACACAAGAACTAGAAGAGACAATTACGTGACCGATTAAATACCAGTGCTCAAGCCTTGGGGCCATTGAACGTCTGACTTGTGCGTCGGGACCATTGTACCAAGTTTTTATATGGTACATGCATTTTTTAATTTAAAACACGCAAATTTGTGTTGAAGAAAAGTAAATCTAACGGTAATTTTTTTCTTTATGAATTAATATAATACGCCAATACGCAATAGTGTTGTACACAATTAAAATAATAAAATTCAATGATGTGCTTTAAACAAGAGTCGATTTGAGATTTTCCATGACACGATTAATGCTGAGCCATTTGACGAATGCCATCATCAACCTTCCTCACCAAACTCCTTTGTGAATCTCTCATGGACCTCAAGATCAGACTTGCTCACTGTCGGTCGCTGTCTTGCTAGTACCTTCTCGAAATCTGTTCTTGCGATAGGGGGCGGAATAATCTGTTTTGTGTTTTGAGTGACACAAATGAAAAAGAGAAACATAAGCTCTTTGCGAACCCATCATTCACCAAAACAGCTTCGGGGATTGAAATTTCCTCAAGACCAAATGCAATATACAAGTGCATTCTCATGCTAAGAGATTATGAGTTTGACGACAAATTCAGAATCTTGAAACTAACCTTTTCAGCGAGCCCTTTTGCTGCTAAATCCTGCATTGTAATCTGAATGGCACCAGATTTTTTAGGCCCACATGGCATCCACGTACCATCAGGAGCCTTGAAAAAGTACATGGCGTCTTGTGTTTTACGAACGGGTTCAAACAGAACATCCTTGACCTGTCACAAAGTAGAAACCAATCAGAACAAGGGGACTGTTTATTTCTATAGCTAGATATTATGACTCGGGCCAAGCCACCTACACAAACAGCCACATCCGAACCAGAAAATCCCTCTGTCCTGCAAGCTAAATATTCAAAATCAGTTTCATTCAAATTATGAGGAGTATCTCCCAAATGCACCTGCATCATACACGGATATCATTAGTAAAAAAAACAGATTGGATCACCCTAATGGTTTTACTCTGATAAGTGTTTAGCAACGTCTATATAATACTTTGAACATGTGCTGCCGAGCCTTCACATCCGGTAGAGGGATATAGATACGCTTGTCAAAACGTCGCCGAATAGCCTACAATCAACAATGTATTTAGTATCAAGTATTATTCTAAAGCTGGCAAAAAATTATAAAAACGACTTCGCTCTTAAAAGTTTTACCTGATCAAGAGCATACGGTGTATTTGTTGCTGCCAGCACAAGGACTTTCTCATCATTGTGTCCAACACCCTAAAAATAAAAGAGAGATAAGAAGAGAAAGATGTCATGTCTCTGCTAATAATTCATTTCCAGACGGTTTCTTTCTTTTTATTAACCTTTTCACCTGCATCTGCACAAGAAGCTCTGTTTTGATTCGTCTTGAAGCTTCACTCTCATTGCCTTCTCCACGTTGACCACACAAAGAATCTATTTCATCAACAAAAATGATTGATGGAGCACTCTCACGGGCCATCTCAAAAAGGTTCGATACTAGCTTTTCACTTTCACCCATCCACTTGGACACCAAGTCCGATGAAGACACACTGGTGGTTGGGAGGCAAAAGAATACAATTATTTCAAAAGCTACAACGTGTTCCCAATTTAAAACACATTAAACAGAGTATTAATCAGAGTAAAAACCTATCAGAAGGTAAGAAACTGAGGCACATTTAAACCCAAAGATCTACAAATCTGCCTAACCTAACATAAACCACAGGTATTGATCCTTCTATAAAAGCCATTTAAACTCTACCTAAAAACTAAAGGCTATCTATTCCAGCTGACTGCATATGCTTTTTTGGAAAACATAACTACTATATCAGAGACTGCACAATATATGGAAACCTTGGCATATCTTACAACAACATGGGGTATTATCGAAACATACTCAAGAAACAGTAAAACATGCATTTTTTTGCAGCTAACTCGGATAGACGTATGTTACCTGAAAAAAGTAGAGTCAGCTTCAGTAGCAACAGCCTTGGCCAAGTACGATTTACCAGTTCCAGGAGGCCCGTAGAGCAGAAAAGCTCGCCATGGCCGCCTCTTTCCTAATTATATAACAATCAAGATTAATCAATAATAGAACTGGTAAAAAAAGTTCCCTTTTTTCAGTATACCAATTCAAGCTCTCTAATGAAAGTAGAAACGCATACCGGTGAAGAACTGTGGAAACTTGACGGGTAAAATCACAGCTTCCTGCAACGCCTGTTTAGCACTTTCAAGCCCAGCAACATCTGTCCACTTAACGTTAGGCTTTTCCCTAACAATAGCTGAGTTTAACCCAGCTCGGAGCTTTGATTGCTCCGGGTCCTCTCCATCTTCTCCATCTTTAGGCTTGGTCTTCGGTTTCGTGGCGACAGCTGCGTCACCGTTGGATCCAGGACCGGATCCACCTTCGTCTAAAACAGCACGGATCTCCTCAGCGCGGCGGATATACTCGGTGAATTTGTTGGTGATAGCTTCTCTGATCTTTGGGTTCTTCTCATACTTGAGATGGGTCTTGAAGTACTCAAGCGCGTTCATGTATAAAGGGAAAGCTTTGTTGTAATTCCCAGCATTGTCCTCTTGAACAGCTTGCTTCACGTACTCGATCGCTTGTTCCTTGAAATTGCTGTACATATCTTTTAGGGTTTTGCAGAAATCAAATACAAGCGAATGAATGATGAACTCACAATCCTAAAAGTTGGAAATTTTAAAATCGCAAAAAAAAAAAACAGATGATTTGAGGATTGAAGGAACTCTAGAAGAATCGTGGATGATCCATGATCAGAAATTTTCCAGATATTATAAGGAAACCAATCATATGTTTGAATTTTGAAGTCGACGACAGAGAAAGATGAGGCAAAAGGCAAAAACAATTGGGAGAATTGGAAATTTCTCCGTTGAAAACTAAACAACAGACTGTTTGTGTGTTGAACATAAAAACGTCAAGGCGTCTGATTTTCTTTTGGCGGATGAGAGGAATTTTCTAACCGTTTGGATGGTTGGCAAGGAGAGTACTCGCCGTTTTAGCATTTTTTTTTTTTGAACGTCTTGATCAAATCTTCATTTATACCCGCCATTTTAACATTTTTATCACAGTTGTTATACATATAAAAAATAAAAAAATTATCATGTAACAAGAACACGAAGTTGCAAATAAGCAAATTGTGTAGGTGTAAACAATTTTTTTTTTTGAAACTAAAAAAATCAAATTATTTATTTTTATAAAAATAAGAAAATACATAAATTGATTAAAATTTGTTTAAAACAAATTGATTGATAAAGATAATTGGAAATTACATATTCATATATGTATAAGAGTTGACCAGAACAGAAATTATTTATAACATGTAAGTGGTGTTATTTACGCATTTTGCAAGTTATTGCCAAACTAGTGGATATTAAATTATTAATTTACGGAAAAACATGTGTGTACAAAACTATTCGTCGTGATCTCGTTTACATAAAAAGCTCTAGTAATTAGATTTGTTTAGTCGCAAAGATTATGTTAAAAAAAAAAAGATTATGTTAAAACTCACTAAGTGTAATATGATGAAGGACAAAATCAAAATATTTTCTATTGATAATGACAATGTAACACAAGTCTGCACGCGCCACCCGTAGCCCAAAATGGGTAAAAGCTTCATTAAATGGAATGAATGGTTGTATGTCCATTTGCTGCATCATTTCATCCCCTGGAAGATAGATAGGTTGGGCAAAGGACGCAGACATTGAACCTAATTCACAACTTAATAATGGTTTCCCAAACAATCTCATCTTGTATTCACTTTCCCTTTAAAACACGTCTCTCTCTCTCTCTCCAAACTATACGGGACACAAAAAAGGAAGAATGATTGGTTTAATGTTAGTTGAATTCAGATCTCTCATTTAAAGGTTACCATAACCTTCACCTTCCTTTATAACTTCATTTCAAATCTTTCTTTCTCTAACCAACAATGTCATTGTGGTCTAATTCTCTTTAACTTCAATTTCTCATCTTTTTCATCAATCTTCTTTCTTTACCTTCCCTGAATCTTCTCATTATACAGAGATTTCTCAAACTTCTTTCTTTTTTTTTCCTTAAGACCCGTCAATGGATCCGACTTCAAGATCCGACCCGCGCCGCCAATTTTTGTGGGTTTAAGCTACCCGAACCTTCTTCTTCTCTATCACGGCGGATGTCGATGAAACGATCCGTTAGACCTCTCTTCAGTGCTCTCCTTTTCGTCTTCCTCTTCGCCACACTCATCTGTAGAGTTGCGATTCGCCGGAGAAGCTTCTCCTTCACTTCCGCCATCGCCGAGCTCGGTACCTCCGGTCTCATCACTGAAGAAAATATTGTATTCAACGAGACATTGCTCGAATTCGCCGCCATTGATCCTGGCGAGCCTAAATTCAAGCAAGACGTCGATCTGATTTCAGATTACGACAACACTCGGAGAAGCCACCGTCGCCATTTCAGCTCAATGTCAAGACCAATCGAACAACAACAACGCCATGGGTACAGTAGAGACATTGCTTCAAAATATCCGGTAACGCTTCGTTCCCCTCAGGTTTATCGTTACTGGTCAGAGTTCAAGAGAAATTTACAGTTTTGGGCTCGTAGAAGAGCTTACCAACCTAATATCATCTTTGATTTGATCCAACTTGTCAAGAATCCGATTGATTCTCACAATGGTGTTGTTTCAATTTCGAATGTAAAATACTCTTCTTGTGCAGTGGTTGGGAATAGTGGCACATTGTTGAATAGCCAATACGGAGATCTTATTGATAAACATGAGGTTGTGATTCGGCTGAACAATGCTAGAACAGAGAAGTTTGAGAACAAGGTTGGATCGAAAACGAATATATCTTTCATAAATAGTAACATTTTGCATCAATGTTCAAGAAGGGAGAGTTGTCATTGCCATCCTTATGGTGAAACAGTGCCTATTGTGATGTACATATGCCAACCGATTCATGTTTTGGATTACACTCTGTGCAAACCTTCCCATCGAGCTCCTCTGGTTATCACGGATCCGAGGTTCGATGTTTTGTGTGGTAGAATCGTCAAGTATTACTCGGTTAAGAAGTTCTTGGAAGAGAATACAACTCAAGGGTTTGTTGATTGGAGTAAAGCTCATGAAGGATCGTTGTTTCACTACTCCTCGGGTATGCAGGCTGTGATGCTTGCAGTGGGGATTTGTGAGAAAGTTAGTGTTTTCGGGTTTGGGAAGTTGAATTCAACCAAGCATCATTACCATACTAATCAGAAAGCTGAGCTGAAGCTTCATGACTATGAAGCAGAGTATAGATTGTATCGCGACCTGGAAAACAATCCTAGGGCTATTCCATTCTTGCCAAAAGCATTCAAGATCCCTTTGGTACAAGTTTACCATTGAAATATACCGTTCAAGAGTTTTATCAGAAAGTTGTTGTCCAAGCAAAGAAGCTTGCTGGCAAGAGTTTTACTCTGTAGTTTTGTTCCAAGTCCCAAAGATTTTGCTTGAGAATGGGAAGTGGAAACGAACACTTCCCCAATGGAAAGAGTGATATATTACAACTTAGATTTGTGATGTCACACATCGAAATATATATATACATGGTCATTTTAGACGATAATCTTTCTATTTTGCATTTCAATAGATTTTTTAGGAAACAAAGGTTAATGACAGCAAAGAAAAAGTTTAATACGATGATCAGGAGATGACAAAACCGATTAGAAGAGTAATTAATCTCACACAACAACAATAATTACGTTTGAGTAGTACGTTGATTCATACAAAAACAAAAAGTTTAATTTATTGTAACCACAATAAAATAGAAGAAAGCACATGATAGGTAATAAAAAAAAGAGGTACAAAAAAGGAAGAGTCTCTATTGAGGATTATGGTACAATAATGAAGTGAAGCTCACAAATTTTCTCTTCTAATACAAATACATGAGAGAAACAGAAAATTCACGTGCTTCACAACATTCCAAGAGATAATATTAAAACAATCCTTAATTATTTAAGAAGGAAAACCCTAACTAGGGCTCAAATCATGCTTATTACTAATCACTAAGGTAACTAGGGAATTACACGAGCCACACAATGCTCCCCGACAAATACATCCCTCGGAAAAGGAGAAGTTTTTGTTAGTGAGCATATTAGTAGGAATATTACCCTACCAAACCAAGAACCCTAATGATGATATCTCATGCATATAATACGTAACACACCAATACTCAAACCCATGTTTCAAATTAAAAAAAAAAAATTAAACAGACACCGGGTTTCATGTAAAGTACTTAATCCCAAGAAAAAAGATCTAAATTTTAAAATGTTGCTTCATTTTCTTTGTGGTAATATTCTATATATATTTTGATATATCGAGTCTAACAAAGAATTACTCCCTTTTCAAGATAGAAATTCTTTGGTAGACTTGAGATATTTCCTGTTGATTAGTTTTGAAGCAACAACAGAAAATTCGGATCTTACCGATTGATTGATGATTCCCACACTTCCCCCGGTGCATCTAACATCACTCTCACTCTGTGGTAACACATTCAGCATCCTCCTCAAACCCCTCAAACGAAAGAGACGGGTGAGGAGAATGTCCACTACCAAAGGACCTGATGTGATCCTTGAGTGACCTCTTGTGCTTGAAATCTGATCCACAAGTACAATACCAAAGCTTTCCGCAGTTTTTCTCATGGGTCCTCCAATCTCCTTTCACAGCCAACGCTTTGCCACATTTGACACAAGAGAAGGGCTTGGAGCCATGCTTACGTTTGTAATGTGTCTGAAGTGTACGAAAATCTTTCAAGGGCTTAGACCGCGGATGGTTGATGTTGTTCTTGCATCCCTCCGCACAGCAATAGCATGGCAGTCTCAGGATAGCCAGAGGTTGAGTTGTGCCCTTCAACGAGTCTGCCCCTTTTCTGAACTCAGAACCATGTCCCCACATATGCATCTGTGTTTTATTCATACGTAAATTCATTAGAACATAAGAATTATATTTGTGTATAATTTTATATATCTAGATTCTGATATTTCTATTGAAAATTATAGTATTTATATTATCTAATACATTAATATGCCGTGGGACAGAAGTTCGCATTCCATTCCTGTCAATTCTGTTTCTAAATGAGACTCGAGTGCTTGTTCTACTTAGAAATGCATTTTCATATAATGGACTTGGCGAAACTTTTGACCACTTCTAACATATATCATCACAAATTTAAAAAGAAACAATAGGGCATATATTATGTAAGAAAAATTGTGTTTCCTACTTAAAAAGATGGATTGGTTTAATGTTTTAATTTTTGAATTAAAGTTTATATATTAAATGGTAAAGGAGAGAATCCTAAGTAACCTATAGAAAACAATGATACTTGATTAGAAGGCTTTTACCCAGACGTTTATAATTAGGTTAAGTAATCGATTGCATATATTCACTAAAAGTAGTATGATCATTTTTTCTCCTTTTTTTTTGTTTTTTGCTGAATTATCACTTTACCAAATCCCACTGTGATTATTATTCTTTTGCTTTTTGGCTTTTCACCCAAAAGGGAAGGCAAACAATGAAAAAAGTCAAAAGATTTTCGAAGATTTCTCAACTAATCCAGAAGTTATACTACCCATATCCTTCTCTTAATTGATTAATTATCTACTACAAAGGATACACCAACCGGGATTAATTATCGTAATAATTAAGTCATCAAAGTACAAAAGAAACAAAAAATTCGTTCCAATATTATTCTGTATGTAATGAATGATGTTCTAATTTCACTATCCTAGGAGAACTAAGGTACACATTATACAATATATTTTCACGCCCACGAGAGTGTATTGAATTAATTTTTTCAGAAGTTTATTTATCAAGCTATAGCACAGAAACTCATAAACAAAAACTCAACTTAATTATACGTGATATCTATACTGTATTCTTATTAAATTAATACGTTAGTGGAACTTCTGAAAGTTCCAAAATTATCACCTACAATTACAAATTTACATTTATATTTTAGTTTCAGGGTCTAGAGATGATATTCCATTTTGAGCCAAGTCAAACTGAAAACATAATTAGCTAAAACGAGCTATTTTTTAAAACGGTTCTACAAAATCTTTAATCAGAACAAAATTAATATTAGAATGGACAAAGGCAAAGGTAAAGTTGGCATAGTGATAAACTGATCATCTTCTTCTTTTGTTGTTAATATGAGATATAGTAATAATGCTTAATTAACACATAATGCAAGATTTGTGGGTGAATGTAAGATATCTAGCAAATCATTTCAGCATATAAGATCATTATCACATGGTAAGAGAGAAGACATACCTGCATGTTATTGTACCTATTGAATGTTTTGCTGCAGATAGAGCAAGCAAATTGCATTGGACCGACAAGAATCTGAGCTGGACTTGGTATCCAAAACCTCTTCCCACTGACTTCCATATCAGAATCAATCATATCCTCATCAAACTTCATCTTCCTCCTCTTCTTCATCATCACCATGCCATCTTCTATTATCTCTCTCTTGATGGGTTTCTTCTGATTATCGGAAGTTGTATCAGAGTCATCCTCTGAGCTACCACGGTGATAATTAGGAAACCCGATTTGGAGAGTAACAACATCATCCATATTCTCTTCTTTGATATCATCCAAGGCTTGACTCTTATTTTCCACGAGCTTGTTCAGAAGAGGCAAGCATCGAATAGACGTGTTGAGTGGTTCTTGTGGTTGGTATAGAGATCGTTCCAACATGCTCATCTGTCTATGGTGATGATTTGATCTTGATATAGCATCTTTTGTCTTGATACGAAATAACATAGAAGGAGAAGATGGAGGTTTAAGCCATTCAATGAAGCTTGGAGATTCAAAACTTAAACCCTTCTCATGAGGATACATCAAACTCATCTCTCTCTCTCTCTCCCCGAAGATGGGTATAGGATTAGTAGTAGGAAAAGGTTATATATTAATCAACCTTCTTGATGTGTAACGTATTGGTTCGTCAAAATTGGTCCTTTATTTATTTCTCCAATACAAAATCTTGGTCTTCTTTAAAGTTTTTGTTTTTTTTCTTCCTACCCCAACACGTATTATGTAGATATGTCGACGTTCGCACGTGTATACGCGCTTACATTAAGGGGAAAATAGTAGAAATGTGGTGGGTCTTACTTCATTTAGTGAAAAGGAAACGCACAAGCACAAGGCTTTTCAATGAAAGAGAATCCTAAGACTCATTGTCATTATTTTCTTCTTTACTCTCATTTCCTTTCACATTATTATTATGTAACATATATCTTATACCATCAAATACGATATCCTTTCATCATTTTATAGTCATAATTATCTTTTAAGTGCATATAGACCGGCGAAGACAATATTCATCATGACATCAAAACAACAATTTTCAACATCATTTTAGCCGTCTTTTTAGGGTCAAATGATAAAAGCAAATTTATTTAAAATCACGCGTTCACTTTTATTGACGTTTGATGATCAAAGTAGCAGATTACACGAATTTGATTATATCTACACTTTTTCATAGGCAAGACTTTTCTGTAATTCTATCTAGGATTCAAATCCATGACGACTTACATTGTATTTAAAGATATTAAATTAATTTATCAGAAACATACTTGGAACTTTTATAGCTTACCATATTATTTGTTCGTAAATTATATAGAAGACAATGTAATACTTTAATTTAGGTAACACCTCGTAAATTAACAAGTTGATGAGTTTATTTAATATATTAAGGAGTTGAACCCAAAACTGTAACAAATTTACGTTAATGTTGGTGTTATGTCGAAACTAACATGTTAAAATCACTTGTTTAATTTGCACCACAAGTTAAACAAAGCAATAATTTACTTAGTTGCAGAAATATTATGTTCCTAAAACAAAATTTATGATATAGTTTTAGATTTAAGCTTTTCAATGTAGACGAAGTTATAGTAGTAGGAAGAGATAGAGATAGTGGAGTTTGACCTATGAGGACAAGATTTTCTTAGAAAATACATTGAAAAAAGAGAACATAAAAGAATGGAAGATCTTCGCCGCAGTTTAGTCAATACCTGGAGGAATAAAATACTTGAAAAAAATTATATAAGTAAATAAACTGAAGTAGCAGTATGTATAGTCATTTAGTCGAAACGACAAGCTTATTCAATGTATCATGTGTCATGTTGTGGTGGAGCCTAAAAGACTATTAACCGCAAAAATTATATATAACCAATTGCTAACGGTTGAATTGAACCGTATGTTTTTGCATTTGGTTATCTTATAATATAAAGATAAACCGGTACGTTTCCATCTAAAACCCTAAACCCTCCGAATCCAGTAGAGAGACCGACACGGGGCAGTTTCTGTTAAAGTTAAACCCTTTCTTCTTTTCTTCTTGGGTTCCTTTTCCGTTCCGACCAATGCAAGGGAATCGCGACGGCTCATGGTCCTTAGGCACCTTCGCTAATGGTGGATATATTCCTTAAGCGACTCGTGTGTTTTCCAATTTCAATGTCCAACAACAACCCATCAGATGGTTTCTTCTGGAGAGAACGTTTCTTCTATTAAAGTGTCGCAATCGGTTTTAGCACAACTTCAGGCTGATTCTTGGCATTCCTTGGGGATGCATATCCAAGATGTTCCTTCGCTTCAACAACTTATGGCCCTTGAAGGCAAGGTAAAGCTTCAAACTTTTTTCTATATCGCAAACAAATAGAGCCTATCTATTGCAAAATTCCTATTTTTCCTAGAATGTATGTAACACTAATGGAAAGGTTTAGTCTATCTTCCTCTATTAATTAGCGTGGAGGTTGGTTCCTTTTTGTTAAACCCTTTGGATCCTTAGCAATTATGTGCCTTTTCTTTATGTCTTTTAGATCATTGCATTTATACACTGCTTCATTGCCGCTAGGAGAATCGTGACCCTGTATGATTTGGAAGTGGCAATATGCTGAAACGAGTTCGTTGATTGTTTTGATGATCTGGAATTGGGACCTTTGCTGCGGCATCCACTTGTCTTGCTCTATTTTCCATCCATCTTTGGTTCTACTGGCCCAGTTCAGATCACTAGTGAGGAGATAATATCATTTCTCGATAGCTATTTGAACACTTATGATATGGATGATGTTAAATTTGATGAATTCCTGAATTTTATTGCTGAGAAGAAATCAGTTACAAGCAAGGGAAAGCTCGGTGTGCGTATTCAGAGCTTGCGGTATGATACTGTTTTTCGGGTTATATTAAACTTGCTTATTGGTTAGTGATTCTGATGATATTAGGTTGGTTAAATTGTTTTTGTTTTCGAAAGTCCAGCAATTTATTTGATCAGTTTGATAGTTTGTCTATGCCTTAAATCTGCAGAAATTAAAGTTTGGTTACTAATACTGGATTGATGGTTGGAACATTAGTGATGTGCTCTGGTTTGATATTTGGTTGTTACATAGAAAGGAATAACTCTTATCTTCATGCTCATTTACAGTTTTTGAAGTTTGTTGACTAGTCGTTTGAGTGGAGTTGTTTGTGCACAGAAAAGTCTTTCCTCTGTTTCCCAGTTTTTTGGTTTAAAACTTTTTATTAATCTCATTCCATTCCAACTTTTATTTCTTTACTTATTACCGCAGGAGATGAGTTCCAGAGTTTTCATAGTATGAATTGGTTGTATATGTTCTCTTTTTCATTTTTCATGACGAAGGTTTTGTAAGAGATTACTAGATTACGTACTTAACTTATTCCTAGTATAAACTGCATTAGCTGATGTTTTATGCACTTTTATAGGATGTATGTATCTTTCATTCAAGACGCAAAAAGGCAAGAAGGTGAAACATTGAAGATCTTGCTGACTGAACTGCATCAGAAGTATCACATCCTTTCATCAAAGAAACAACGGAAAGAGATGCCACTTACTGTCTCTGAGCATGCTAACTTCCTTGCTTTACATCATAAGGATTATTGTGGCAAGCATACAAGATTTTGTTCAGATGATAACGATAGTACTGATTATGGGGTCGAAAATGTTAATAGTTGTGACCATCTCAATAGTGTTGTCCATATCCATCTATTGCGAAAGAGATGAAACAGCTTGGCAGCTCCAATAAGAAAAGGAAGGTTGAAAGTCGTAATCTTGAAAAATCTGATTTGTCCAAACTGCTTAGAAGAGGCCCCTCTAAACTACGTAGAGAACATGCGAAACAAGAGATACCTAAATCGGTAGATGATTCTGATACTAAGCAGGTTTTCAGTGTCAATGAGGCTGATTTCACACTTTCTGAAGGAGCTTTGAGATTGTTCATTTCAACTTGGAAGGACACATGTAAAGAGCTAAGCATGTCAATGGTAAGTCCATGTTCAGTATATCGAGATTGGACGACAGTGTATGTTTTGATTCTCTAATACTCTCTTTTATTTTTGTAGTTTGTCAAGAAAATGTTGTCTTTTTACAACTTGGGGGGCTCCGAAGTACAAGCTCAGATTAAAAGAGCTAAAGCTATGTCATCATTTCCATTTGTTGGCTTACTATATGTCGCTGTGAGTTAGTTCCATTTTGTGATTTCCTGAAATGCCTCATATCTTATTTCTGAATTTACCCTCCTAATCTGACGTCCTCGTACTATATAAGGTCGTTTTGTCTTGGAAACACCTGTTTTCCTCTATTCCGATTTACATCCAGACTCGTTTTCTACTTTATTCCTTCTGTATTTTTTTTCCAAATTGAAAAGATATTTGATATTTTCACTGTGTAAACACAGGCTCACTATTTTCTGTGATACCTCTTTTTCAAATTTTGAAAATATGCTGAGTTTAAAAGCTACACCCTTTCCGCTCATACTTCTAGTACTACAACTACTTGGTTTTAAGCTGTTGCTCTTGTTGTTTTCTGTTCCTTGTGCTCTTTTTCTCTGTCGTTCAAGCATCCTTGCTCTTGCGCTGAGACTTAGCACCCAGTTGCAAAGTCTTGGAGTTGAGTTCAGCAAATGTAAAAGCTTCCCTAGTTCAGCTTGCTCTTTGATTGTGCATGTGCACATCAAAATATCACCGAGGCAGGCTGAAAAAAGGATAAAAGTCGCACCCCGCCCCTTGTCACCTCCAGTCCCCACTTGGTCTCACTGTTTTCTTTATAAATTAGTTAATGGAAACCTTCCAAGATCTCAGAGCAGAATCTGTCCTTTGATATATCTGCTGGTGAATATCCGAAACTGAAAAACCTGGTTGGATGTATGAACATTTACACCTGAATATGACCTGGAGTTTGTAGTATCTCGATTTTTTTAAAACCTGGTTCCTTGTCTTGTGCAAAAAAGCTTCTAGTTCAGTGTTCCCAAAGTGTCTGCATAGCCTTTCTTAAAAGATTGTTTAGTGAGAGGGAATATTCATCTCGTTTTTTATCATTTCGTCTCGTCGTTGAATAGTAACTTTATTCTTTCTCCCCTTTTAATCAGAAGGAGCAGGTGACAGAGGCTCTTGAGGAACATATACCGATTGAAATCACAAATACAAACTTGGTTGCTGGATATAATGATTGTGTAGGCACAAGTTCCCAAGCTAATAAGCCAAACCCACTGCGTCCTATACCCGTAAAGAGTTACTCAACGTCAGGGAATCTTGTTCATAAATGGAACAATTCCGTCTCAACTAACTTCAGCATAAGTGATCAGCTTCAATGTGACACACCTTGGGCTGCACAGGCACAACAGACGGGTAAAAAAGGTGAAGAAATCGCATACAGATACTTTGCTGCAAAATACAGAAAGGAGCCTGTGGTTAGATGGGTTAATGAGCAGAGCGAAACCGGGTTACCTTACGACCTTATAATCAAAAACCGCAGAGGAGGTAAGAAAGAGTATGTAGAGGTGAAAGCAACGGTATCTACACAGAAAGACTATTTCAATCTGACGGTAAGAGAATGGCAATTTGCAAATGAGAAAGGAGAGAGTTATGTTATTGCTCATGTTTTATTAGGCAACAATAATGCCATCCTCACACAACACAGGAATCTTGTCAAACTATGCCAAGAAGGTTCTCTCCGGTTATTGATTCTCATGCCTCCTAACCAGCAAACCAAGGTCAACGTTGCATTTTAAACCCAATGTTTCCGTTTTGGACAGTGATATGAAAAGGACCTTTTCCAAATTCAAACCGTTTTTTTGATACGGCATCCCTAGAGATTTTTTTTCTGTAGATGAACCTTCAAGGATTGAAATAAGGAATATTCGAAAATACCCAAAAAAAATAAAAAAAAAATATAAGCTGTTTCCAAGGAATAATCATGTAAAGTTTCAGAAAGGTTAACTTGTGGGAGAAACAAGATTGAGATTGGTGTTGAATCTGGGGTTAAACCAGACAAATATGTACAGTAAATTAAGACAGCCAAAGGATAAAATCTGAAGAAATGGTTTAACCAAAAGCATCAGAAGAGGAATATTTTGCTTAGTCTTCTAATTTTTTTATTCCTTCTATTTCAAATTCAACACACCAACGACACGAGGCTACTTGCTTTTTCTACAAGTAGCCATCTTCTTTATCAATCCCAACATCATCTAGTGCACATAAAGATCGCACCTTTGATCATTCAAACCGTTTTTGTGTTCCTTTCAGACTCAAAGAAATTATTTTCTCTTCTGGTATTTTTTTTTTTTCTGTTTGTCCTGAAACTTGTGATGTTCTTGTTTTTTTTTTTTGCCACTTTTACAAATTTTGCTTTCGGCTAAAATCCATGTCTTTCTTCTTGTAGTAACTGTATCGGGTTGATGGGGGATACATCTGCAAGTTCAAATAGAGTTAAGCTTCGGGATGGGAGAGTCTTAGCTTATAGAGAAAGAGGAGTTCCAAAGGAAGAAGCCAAATATAAGATCATTCTTGTTCACGGTTTTGGAAGCTCCAAAGATATGAACTTCTCTGCTTCAAAAGTAAAAAAACAAATGCTCTTTGGATCTTGTCTGAATGCTTCAAAGCCTCTGTTTTTATATTTGTAATCCTTAAAACAAACAAACAAGTGAAAAAATCTCACATGGATTTAGTTTTTCAGGAGCTGATAGAAGAGCTTGGGGTGTATTTGCTATTCTACGACCGTTCTGGATATGGAGAATCGGATTCAAACACGAAACGGTCGTTGCAAAGCGAAGCTGATGACATAGCAGAACTTGCAGATCATGTGGAGTTAGGAACCAAGTTTTACCTAATTGGTATTTCCATGGGATCTTACCCTACTTGGGGTTGCCTAAAACACATACCTCACAGGCAATTTAAGCATTCCTAAAACCCAAAATTAAGGAGAAGGTTATAGTAAGTTGTGAATGGTTAAGTATTGAGTATTCCGTCTTCTTTGCAGGCTATCCGGCGTGGCTTTTGTTGCTCCGGTGGTGAATTACCGATGGCCCTCGCTTCCTAAGAAACTTATCAAGAAAGATTACAGAAGAGGTATTATCAAATGGGGTTTGAGGATATCGAAATATGCACCGGGACTGTTACATTGGTGGATTATTCAAAATTTCTTCCCTTCAACTAATTCGGTGCTTGAAAGCAATCCAGTCTACTTCAACAGCCACGACATGGAGGTGCTCAAGCAAACTACCGGATTTCCCATGCTTACTAAGGTCACTCCTAGTTTTCTCCAACTTGTGTAGTGATTGTTCAATTGTGACATATCTATTTGTATTTACCTTATAGGATAAGCTACATGAAAGAAATGTTTTCAATACTCTAAGGGACGATTTGATGGCTTGTTTCGGGCGATGGGACTTCGAACCCGCAGATCTAAGCATTAGTCAAGAGAGCTGTATTCACATCTGGCATGGCAAGGAAGACAAAGTTGTTCCATTTCAACTTCAAAGATGTATTCTGCAGAAGCAACCTTTGATCAACTACCACGAAATCCCTCAAGGCGGACATCTCATCGTGCATTACGATGGCATCTGCGATGCGATTCTACGAGCGCTATTGCTCGGGGAAGAGCAACAAAAGCTGTATAAACCAATTCTTGAACTCACCATTTGATGCAAACATGTACATTGATTTGTAACGGACTGATTCATTTCTACAAAACAAAATATGTTAAAACCTGGTTCCTTGTCTTGTAAGCAAAAGCTTCTAATTCAGTGTTCCCAAAGTGTCCGTTTAGCCTTTCTTCAAAGATTGTTGTTTAAGTTGGAAATCTGTTTCAACTTTCAGGGAATATTCATCTGTTTTTCATATTCTTGATCATTTTCATCTCGTGTTTTCCAATGAATAATCATGGGAAGTTTCCGAAATCATATGCAAATATAAAAAAGCAATTAACTTGTGGGAGAAACAAGACTCAGATTGGTGAGTTGGCAGTGGCGTCAAAGATGTAAATTAAGACAGACAGCGAGAGGATTAAATGTGAAGAATGGTTTAGCCTAAGCATCCGAATGGAATATTTTTGCTTGGTCTTATCAATTCTTTATTCCTTCGAATTCAATACACCAACGAGGCTTACTTGCGCCATCTTCTTTATAAAATCCTTTAACAATTCATACCGTTATTGTGGTCCGGTGTGTTTTCTTTCTTCTGTTTGTTTTCAAATTTGTTATGTTTTGTTTTTTTGTCACTTTCACATCCAAAATTCATGTTGTGTGCTACTCTGTCTCTTCTTGTAGTGACTGTATCAGGGTTGATGGGGGATTCTTCTGCAAGTTCAAATAGAGTTAAGCTTCGGGATGGAAAATTCTTAGCTTATAGAGAAAGAGGAGTTCCAAAGGAAGAAGCCAAATACAAGATCATTCTTGTTCATGGCTAAAGATATGAACTTCTCTGCTTCAAAAGTAAAATATGCTCTTTGGGATGTTTCAACGCCTCTGTTTTTATAGTTATGATGCTTAAAACAAACAAACAAGTGAACAAATTCTCACATGGATTTAGTTTTCCAGGAGCTGATAGAAGAGTTAGGGGTGTATTTACTATTCTACGACCGTTCTGGATATGGAGAATCAGATTCAAACACGAATCGGTCATTGCAAAGCGAAGCTGATGACATAGCAGAACTTGCAGATCAGTTGGAGTTAGGACCCAAGTTTTACCTAATTGGAATTTCCATGGGAGCGTACCCTACTTGGGGTTGCCTAAAACACATCCCTCACAGGCAATTTTTTAAAAGCATTCCTAAAACCCAAAATGAAGCACAAGGCTTAATAATTTGTAAACAGTTATTGAGTATTCCTTCTTTTGCAGGCTATCCGGCGTGGCTTTTGTTGCTCCGGTGGTTAATTATTGGTGGCCTTCGCTTCCTGAGAAACTTATCAAGAAAGATTACAGGAGAGGTATTCTCAAATGGGGATTGAGGATATCCAAGTATGTACCTGGACTGTTACAGTGGTGGGTTATCCAAAAGCTCTTCCCTTCAACTTCTAGTTCGGTTTACTTCAACAGCCAGGACATGGAGGTGCTCAAGGGAAGAACCGGTTTTCCCATGCTTCCTAAGGTCACTTCTAGTTTCCTCCAATCTTGTATTGTGAATTCTAGTGATTGATCAACTGTTGCATTACATTTTATCTATTACAGGGAAGAAATGGTTTCGATACTCTAAGGGACGATTTGATGGCTTGTTTCGGGCAATGGGACTTCGAATCCGCAGATCTAAGCATTAGCCAAGAGAGTTGTATTCACATCTGGCATGGCAAGGAAGACAAAGTTGTTCCATTTCAACTTCAAAGATGCATTCTCCAGAAGCAACCTTTGATCAACTACCACGAAATCCCTCAAGGCGGACACATGATTATGCACTATTACTCGGGGAAGAACAATATAAACCAATACTTCAACTCACCATTTGATACAAACAGGTACCTGCTTCATTTCTACAAAACAAATTATGTTCATAAGTGTACAATGACATACATATGTGTGCATATATAAGTGTTTGAATCAATGAATGGATTAGCAACACAAACAATGTGTGAGATTTTTGAGGATTCTTCAGCAGCTGCTTCTGCTATTGGGATTATCATTGATCAAATAATCAAAACGTGAATCGCCGCCGTCATTAACGAGCTTCAACAGATCAATCGCTTTCTTCCTTCCTTTAACACTTCCGTTCTCCGCTACAAACACAATCCCTTCCATGGCTCCTTCATCTGCACCAGAAGCAACCGCCGCTGCAACTTCTGACCTCGCTTCATCGCTTCCGCATCTCGCTAGATTCAGAAGCGCACCAACGGCGTTCTCCTTGATTCGTAGGCTCGAACCAGTGCAAGGATCTAACAGATCCGCGAGAACGTTGGCTCCTGAAACTCTCCTCATTCCATCCTCGCTCTCTTCGCATCCAGCGACTTGCGCCATAACTGCCGTCGCATCTTCCACGATCCCGCACCGTGAGTCCTTCACGATGAGCGAGAAGAGAGCCGGAATGGCGCCGAGTGAGATCATCGTCGATCGATTGATTGGATAGAGAGCGATGGCGAAGAGTGCTTTGAGCGAGTCTTTGATCGATCGGGGATGGGAATCTGGATATCTGATTATGTGGATAAGGGAGAAGATGATATCGCGCTTAGATCCGATGATAGGTCGGTAAGACTCTTCGGCGATGAGGAGACTGTAAATCGTGGCGGCGGAGGATTGAACTGCGGCGGGGGAAGTGGTGGTGTCGTGATGACGAAGCGCGTGAGAAAGCGCGTCGAGTAAACCGCGTGAGGACATTAGGGATTCACGAGAGGTGATGGAGAGGTTAAGGAGAGTCGCGGCGGCGTTTTCTTGAGACGAGTGTGACGACGAGTAGAGAGTCTCCGCGAGGTACGGAATTGCTCCGGCGTCGGCGATGATTAGACGGCTATCAGGATCTTGTTTGGAGATAAGCCTGAGTTCAGCTAAAGCGGCGGTTCTGGTTTGCTCGGAGACAGAACTGAGCTTGGAAACGATTGATTCCATCGTTCTACGCTTTGCTGTTTCCATTGCAATGAATCTCTCTCTGTTTCTTTTGAAAACCTAATTAATTTCTCTCTTTAGGGGATGATGATGAAGAAGTTGGACTTTTAGAACAAGTCACACTTTTTATGTAAGTTGTATTATTGAATTGAATTATTGTATTAAGGAATTTGGAACAGTAGTAAACGAAAACGGAAGGTGCAATTAAACTTTTTATTGGATTGATCAGGTCTATTTCTCTAAATGATGATGTTACTTATCCAAGAAAAGTACGTTTAACCACTCTAACTTTGTTCACACATTATATGTATCATTAAGCCTAAGTTGGGCTTCATCATGATGTTATCGTTTAAGCCCATTTAGCTTCGGATTTTTTAGTGGGGGGTCTTCTTTTCTCACATGAAATTTGGGCCTTTTCAAGTGTGGGTTGAAATCATCGAGTTGATGTTTTTCCTTGGGCACATAAATCGGTTCCATTTACGTGATAGGTTAATTTCATAGCATGAAACTATATAATTTAAAAAGAAAAAAGGGAAGTGAAAAGAAGATCCTATCTTTTCTAGTACAACTTAAAAGGAAATAGAGTGGCCGATGTGTGAAATTAAGACAACGAGACTCGGCCATTTTAGTTATAAAAGTTCCATTTCATTCAGAAATTGGAGAAGTGGTTCCGCGATGACTGAACAATCTGCAAATCCGTAGTCGTTTGGCAAGATGTTTCATCACTCATCAGCGTCCTATTCACAGAAATCAAATTTATATTTTAGCATTATACATATATGAAATGTAATAATGTAAATATGCATTATACATGTGCCTTACTCTCGTGGGCGAGACAACCAAAAAGAGCTAAGAGCTCTGAGCCGTCCATAGTACTCTCCAATTACTAGAAAACACCTTGCAGCTTGCCGGACGGTCAAGATCCGCCGTAGCTGGTGAACGGTCTGCTGCCTCAAGTTATCAGCCTTCATTTCAATTAACAATACAAATTAGAAAAGGAAAAAAAAAAAGCAATAGTAAATAAAAAGAAAAGAAAAACTCAATTAGTGGTTTTAAAAAAATCTTTTTGAGATTTTTTAAACTCACTATTTCTGTTGATACTATTATAAAAATAATAATGATAGTTGCATACACCTGCTGCATTGGTGGCTAATGGGTATTACGAAAGTCAATACCTTGTAATTTGATAATCAATTTGATAATCGTAATGTCTGAAAACAAGAAAATATGATACATATTTTATTGAGTTTAAAACAAAACTTTGAAAGAGATGGGAAAATACTTTTATCATATCCTCTTTGTTTTTTCAGCTATTTAATATATAAAAATAAGTAGGTGAAAGAAATTTGGCTCTTGGAATAATTAATTTTAAGACCAAAATAACATATATATTATTATATGACATGAGAAAAATAGCGGCGAGAAAGAAAAGACATGGCCAATTGGACATAATCCAGAAACAGACAATACGTGAAAGCAACATTTGATCAAATTATTTATTTTTCCAATTAAACAAATTTAGCCAACGCATATGTTTGTACACATATGTAGGCAAAATACATGCACGTATTTTCGAATTTAAAACATTTGTACGTATGTATGCTCCCAAAACGTTAAATCTACCTAACATATTGAAAAACAAACATATAAACATTGGTATCCATTCTTCTAACTATAGATACACCAAATTAATTGAAAATTTGTCAAAAACTATATTATATAATTAGTTTTTAAGTATAATCAGAACACGTATAATTCCATATAACACACGGTTCTCCTCTGTTGCGTTTGTAATTTTCAAAAGATGTTCGAGAAAAAAAGAGTAATGAAAAATCATATGTGTAAGAATATATATAGAATGGATGCATGAAAAGAGAAAGTAGAAAATGGAACCTGGCGGATAAAGCCTTCGAGATTAGAGATCTTGCCGAGAGCGACAGCCATTTGTTGCATGCCGTCGATGACGGGAGAGGCGGCGAGAGTATCAATGAGAGATTGCTGAAGTTGTTCGAGGCCTTGCAAGAGAGCTTCCTCTGCTTGTTGCGACGAGTGTTGTAGGCTATATATTCCCATCAGTTGTTGCTCCGTCAATAGATCCATTTGCGACACCAATATCTTACAACATCCATTCACATATATTTCTCTTTTAGAATTTTCACATTTAACGCAAAACCTAAAACTTATGTTTGGACGTAAATAATGTTTTAAGTAAAGAAGAAAGAAGAAGACAAACCTTGATGAGATCAGATGGACGGAAACCGGCCATCCAAATAAAACAGCGTTCGGCTGGAGACAGCCATGTTCCGATGATGAGGTGGAAAACATCGGCTTTCGCGGCCACGGCTTTTAATCGGAATATCTCATCAAAGTGAGCAATGTAACCGTCAACGATCAACCTTAAATCATTGTCTGATAAATGAGCCTGAAGACCGGTTCGAATCTCCGACATATGTCGGTTATCATCCTCTACCCATCTCCCATATTCCATGTCAAATATTGCAGCTCCTACGTTCATGATTTTTTCAACATATTGTTAATAGTAATTAATTAGTCATTGTTGTTGTGTTTTAATGAAATAATACTGCAAAATGGTGTTTTAGGTTTCAGTACCGGAAGTGATGTTAGGTCCTGGTGGACCACAACCACCCATGAACATCCCCTATGACAGAATTAAACAATATATTAGATTCCAAAAACATATATATTAAATAACCAATAATCAATTAAGAAACTCAACAACTGACAGGTTTTAAATTTTAATTTTCAATTAATTAGCAATATGATTATAAGGATATATAAGTAATTTAATTATTAACCTGAGAACGAGCTCGCTGAAGTTCTTGCTCTAACTGGGAAAGCTTTATCCTACTTGATTCTAGCTGTTGCACGTAAGCCTGCTCAAACCATATGTACACATTTGTTAGTAAGATTCATCGATCATACAAATATAATAACATAACATTGCGTTATACGTTCATAAATGAATTATTGAAGACTGGTTAATGGTAGATATCGAAATAAATGCTCTGATAACAGCGGTTTCCAAAAACAAACACACATTGTAATATATATAGTGTGGAACACAATATTATATGAAAGTTTGTGATAAATAAATTAATACTACAAATATAAATAATTAAATAAATGATAATGATTTGAGGAGAAAAGACAGGGAATTATTATGTTTACCTTTTTCCTAAGACGGCTTTTGCGAGCAGCTTCTCTATTTTGGGCTAAACGTCTCAGTGTCTGAATCGATCAAATTTTAAACAAGAGGTTAACTAATTAATACAGTAAAAAGGACTTACGAAATAATACTAAAAGGTTATTAAAAAAGAATGTGTGTATATATATATATGTTTCCTCGGGGGAGTCAAATAAATGTATAGGAAATAATGATGGTGAACGTTAAAGTACCTTAGCATCAAGCTGTTTGCCTGAAGTTGTAGCCTTCCTCTGCAATGTCAGAGAACAAAGATGAGAATAGAAATTAATCCAGTGGGGAAAAAAAAAAAGAAATTAATTGGCTAAAGTTAAGTTGACTCATGTGATATATATCACATATATACTTATATATATACAATAAAGAAGCAGCATTAAATAAATGCTACAGAACTCAGCGATATGTACTAATTTTATAAGTAAGTGTAACAGTAATTATATGTAATCAGTAGATAATAATGGATGTAAAGAAGTAAACATGTTTTTAGCAAAGAAAATAAACACTGAGGGAATATTCTGCTTTATTTCGCTTTTTTCGGCTATTATTTATTTGTATTTTAAATTTGTCTGTCTTCATTTTTTCAGCGATTTGAGAGGTCAAAATTCTGAAATTTCTCTGATCCGTTTCCTTTTTGGGATCTGTGTATGTTTTTGTTTTATTGGAAGATTTGTTAGGACATATACATATATGAAAAGCATGTGCATACTACATATCTAAGTATGCAAGGAGAGAGAGAACCTAATGATATACTCATATACATACCATGTGCATGTATCAAAGCATGCATGTTCCATGATGACTCCAGGTACATGCATATATCTCTTTCTAAAAATTGAATTTTGAAAAAGTGATGATGATGATGATGATGAGTACCTTATCTTCCGAGGGTTTTGGAGGAGCTAAAGTTCGAGAAGTGGAGGGAAGTCCAGATGTTGAACTTGAGTTTGCCATGTTGTTATTATGATGATGATGCTGAAGCATAAGATGATGGTTCTGTTTACTACTCATCGGAGACTCCGGCTGTTGACTTTCCGCTTTGCCGGAGAAATTCGCCGATCCTGAATCTGTGCTTTCTCCTCCTGACTTTGAACTCTCCTGCAATACATAGTCAACATAAACATACTCATCATGAACATATATTAAGTTGGATAGCTAATAAAAAAAAGTCAGAAAAGGGATAATTAAATGTAACTAAGGAGGAATTGACCTTAGCGTATAAATTTTGACAAATGGGTTTAGTTCAAATTGTGTTTTATTATTTGTTTGATCTAATATAAAGTCAGAAGAAGGGAGTAGTATTAACTAGTTTAAAATCGCTTTCAGTGTTTTTGAGGGAAAACAAGCAAAATAGTAGATGGTGAGAGGAACAAGAAAGCTAAAACATGTATATAAAAGAGTAAAATGGGAATTTTAAAAACATAAATAAGATAAGAAAATAAATAAATAATTTTAAATTAGGAATACCAGAAAAAGAGAAAAAACAAGAGGAAAGGGTCAAAGAGGAAGAAAGGGTACAGTAGGAAGAGTTTGGTGAGTTCTGATTGGCCATGAAGGGAACATCTCCAGAGTCGTAGCTCCTCCTCCTCCTAATAAAGCTGCAAAATTTCATCATTACATTTATATAAATATCAGATGAGATTGTTCATAATAAATCATGTCTGATATGATATTAATTCTGTGCATGGTGTGTTTCATGTAAGTAACCCTACTAATATTCTACTATTTAGAACTAACAACATCATTTATCACGTGTACGGTGTATGAATACTTGTCAGCATAAATATATACTGTATTATTGAAATAGAGGAAGTTAGGGAGTTGGTAAAAGATTTATATTCTCTTTTTATGAAAAGAGATAAATAAACAAGTCACGCCATCCAAGACTCTCTTTTGCCTCCATATCATCACCAAATCAAAAACCTATCTAAAGACTTGTTCATACTCTCAGCCTTTTCTTTGTTTCCATCCAATTTCATTTAAAAACTTTATAGGAGTTTGTTAAGGAAAGCTCACGTCATGCAGGGATTGAGAAAGGGGCTTACGTGGCTTGGCTTCGTCGTTTCTATACTTAACACCTTGCAGAACAATTGCTTCTTCTAGCTCTCCAAAATCGAAGTTGGACGATCCATCTTGGTTACTGTAATTCATTTAAATAATTATTTATTTAGTACCCAAAAAAAAAAAAGAATATTCATGTGTTTACAACTAAACTTAGAAAAAGGTTAACAAGAAGAACAATTAAATTAAATAACCAAACCTAGACGTACGGTCGCATACAATGAAATGTTTACACCAGAGCTATGATTATAACCTATTTTTGGGTGATCTATAACACATTATTAAGTTTCTGTTTTACCTATAGATTTTCGTTGACCATTTATTATCTTACAAATGAAACCGTCTAATATATCATATTAATTAATATATTAGAATAATTAAGAAAATGACAAATTGAAGATAAACAAAGAAGAGCCGTTTAAAATTTTATAGAGTTTTCAGATTGGATATAATTATTGAGAAAAGAGATGAGCTTTATGTATAATATTCATATGTAAAGAAGTAGGAAGATTTGTTTACATGAATCCATGAGGTGGATGATTGTTGGTGAGGCCGTGAAGGAGTGAATAAGAAAGATGATGAGTATGGTTATGGTTTGTGGCTTCGCTGATTCTATGGTTGGCCATCTCCCTCAAAAATCAACTCTAGTTGATAATATCTTCCTCTTTCTTGATCTCCTCTTCTACTTCTTCTCCCTTCTTAATGAATCTCTTTTCTGTAAAACATTTTAAGTATTGAAAAGATGAGAGAAAGAAGGAAAAACACAAGAGATGAAGTCTTAATCAAGTTGAGCAAATGATTGGAATCTGAAAAGAAAAAGCTAGTAGATGATGAACATGAAAGTAAGATATGTATGTGTTTAATTTATTACCTTTGTGAAGTTTTTCTATTTGCTTTGGGTGTTCGAGAACAAAGAGAAGAGAGAAATAGAGAGAGAGAGAAAGTAAGATGGAAGCTTTCTCGTCAAAGGCCTATTTTTTTAATATGGTTGAAAGGAAAAACAAAGAGGGTCCAATATTTTCTGTTTCAGAGATACCATATACAAAATTACGTGGGCATGTATATTTGTAGTTGGATAGAGAAATAATAATACTACTAATAATTACTTAATTAATCTAAGTAGATGTCTAATTGTATAGTATTATTACTCTTTTCTCTTTATTTTCTGTCTACTTGTATGCGGAGAAACCTTTGTGATTCACCCGTTGATCTCCTTTAATTCACACCACTTTTCTTTATCTATTTCCACAGTAAACACAAATTGCACTTGCTAAATTTCGTTAAAAAAGAAAGAATCTCGATAATATTTTTATGGTAAATCTCTCAAAGATCTTGTCCTTTCTCAGACTTTGTCTCCAGGCTATATTTTCGTGTTGTGTCTTGCTATATTTATTTTTTACGAATAATGTTGAGTTTGAAAAGTTGTACAGAAAATTGAAATTTTACTTGACCAACTTTCTAGCTGTCAAAAAAGTCAAGCTAGTACTTTCCAATTGATCAGAATCAGATGGACGATATTTATACATAAACAGAAAATTTACAAGTCAAAAATAGAGCTTTAATTATCCTTGCCTAAAGAAGAAAAGACCCTTACCCAATATGTATGTATAGAAGATAAATAAGAAGATTGGATATAAGATTAATTGGACCGAACAGAAGAAAATCATCAATTGAGATAGTTTTATTAAGAAAAATATCGAGGTAGAAGAAAAAAAAAAAAAAGTCAGAATAAAATTAAATGAGAATTTGTAGTTTAGTAAATAAAAGAGGGAAAGAGAGCAGAAAAAGAGGAGGAACCCACTAGAATCACTGACTCCTACTCCACAATCTCTCTCTCTTTTGTAACCGCCTGTTTGTGCTTATTGGTTCTTTTTCATCAAATCTCTTTTTGGGCTTATTCAAGTACACTATTTTTATCATCTAACATCTTTTCTATTTTTCACATTCACGTAGTTTAGTAGTTACATATAGTATTCGTTTATGTGTATGTTAAAATAATGGTATATTTGCAAACCAAAAACAAAAATTTTCTTTTATCATCCTAGCAGCATGGATCATGAAGTTTCTTTTGTTTTAAACTAGTTTGTGTGTGTTTTCTAAAACCAACAGATTTTAAAATGAAAATACTCGAATAATATCAAAAATCTTTGAATGGGCAGCATACATTATAACTTCTGTGAAATAAATAATTTTAGTCTAGTAGGCATACTCTGGTTCCAATGATTAAATGAATACAACTCCCCCAGCTAGATTATCTAAAGTATTATATTCGGATGATCTAACGATTTTGTTATCGGATATATATATATTAGAACGTACAGTACAATGAGAGATCGAATAATGTTAAATTTTCTCAAGTTTAGTAATAATATATATCTTTATAGATACACATACACACACCTAAAGACAACGTAATAATGTGGGATAAGGAATGTTTGTTGATGTTGTATATTAAAATAGTAGAATCGAGTGAGTTTCTATTTCTAAACCACAGTTTTTTTGTGTTAAATGACCTTTGGGATAGAGTGGGGGATAACAATATCATGAATATATAATACGTTTATATATATCCACATACATATAATTACCAGAAAAATTTAGTTCATCTTCAGTCTTCTAAGTTTTGAAAGAAAAGATTGATAATATATGTGACAGTTTCGAAACCGTAACTTAAAAAAAAAAAAATCATATATAGCTTTTCAAATATCAAATTTGGAGATAATAGACCAAGAACAACTTCCTCTAGTCGGTTAACCTACTATACTTAAGTTGAATAAACTAGTTTGCTTCTACCAGTTCAACCAAAAATCCCCTTAGAATAATGACAATTATGTAGACCAATAAGATAACACTAAATGGCCTTCTTGCATTAATTGTAAATAAATAAGGAAAATGGCATATAAAAATCAATAATTATAAACATCTCAATCAAGTGTTATTTAATTTGATTTGTTTGGTATTATCCTTAATTTTGTTGATGGGTCAACATCCACTCCCTGTCATCACCTAAATCTCAATGCCACATATCAGATTCCTTTCCTTTATTAGAACTTGTTATATGTCTCCCTTGATTCGTATAGCTAATCAAGTCAATGAGCTCTTGCAAATCTACTTTTGTTTGTGTCATTATGAATCCCTCAAATCGAGATTTTTAACGCCTCTTTAGTCAGATGGGTTTTTCTTTTTCTTTTTTTTTGTAAAGGAATATTCCACAGTTTAAGTTTACATAAATTCAATGTTAGTTTGTATGTCATAATAGTGTATAGTCTATAGATGATCAAATGAACTCAGCCCAATATCATAATCTTATTTGAATAATGCATATTCAAATTCTTTGCGTATACATTTGGTGGTTGAAAATATTTCTTTTGTCCAACAGTAAAATAGTATAAAAACTGGGTTATAACAAAAAAAGTATATACATATGCAGTGTAGATTTTTATGGATTTATAAATAAAAAGAGCTCTAGAGAGAGAGAAAGGATGGTTTGAGTTTGGAATTTGGAAACGAAAAGGAGAAGTTAAACAAAATCTTTGACAGAGTTGCCAACATAATTTGCATGAGATAATGGGCCCCCAGCTAGAAAAAGTAGCTCAATCTGAATTGGTCATAACTACGACATGGAAGAGAATTGACATGCCCAATGAATGGTAAATTTTAGAGATGATTTGCAAGAGAGAGTGTACCATAGCCGATGAGATATCATCTACGAAATGTGGCCCACACTTTTCTATGAGTTTAGTTTGTTTATTTCAACATGCAATTCTTCCATTGATTATTGATATAACTTTACCAAATACAAAACATAAATTTTGCGGTTTTATAATACAGTTGTTAAATTTATGTTTACTCTCAATAAATCATGTGTAATATATATCGGTTGGAATCATTGGACGTGTTCTCCAAAGTACAGAATTTGAAATTAACATTGTTCCATGCATTTAAAATAGTGCAGCCAAATTGGGTCTGGCCTTGATTTCAAAGCCCAACAAAATGTTTGAGGCCTAAAAGCTATATTAACAATTTAGTGACATACAATATTGGGTAAACAATTTAACACAAATGGGAAGGTTATGGAAATTAGATACAAAATAGTATAAAAGAGAGATGTCGTATAGTAAGGGAGAGTAAAAGCCACTCAAATAATTTTTAATTATATATAATCGAGACCATTACACAGACTTAGAAATGAAATAACATAAATAGAGTGAGTGATTCCCACGTCCCACCTTCCTCCTAACCCTTTTCTTCATCGCCACTCAATCTCTGCAACGTTTTCTCTAACGTGTAAATTGCCAACTTTTATTTCTCTTAATATATTATTTCCTATGTTTGCCGGCCATGACGATGACGGTTCCTTCCTTTATCCCATCTCTCTTTTTCTTTCTCTTTCATCATCTCATTGCCAACCAAAAACAAAATCCTAACTTTTTGATTTTCTCCTCCTCTCCCAGCGAGAAGAGTCGATTGTGAGAAGAGATAGAGAGACTGAGAAGGCGCGGCAAGCTCCAACTTTGGCGGTTCGGAGTCGTCCTGGAGCTCTCTCGTTGTTTCTCGACGGCGGAGGAGGAAGTAAACGACCGGAGAGCCATGGACATTGGTGGTCCAACCAATGTCCGCCACGTGGCTCACGTGACCTTTGATCGCTTCAACGGCTTCCTCGGCCTTCCCTCTGAGTTCGAGCCTGATGTCCCTAGAAAAGCTCCCAGTGCAAGGTTGGTCTTGCACTTTTGATGTAATCACTAAATGAATTGGCTTTTTGAGGTTTGTTAGGTTTTTTCATATCTATGTTGTTTGTTTGGCAGTGCAACAGTGTTTGGTGTTTCGACAGAGTCAATGCAGTTATCATACGATTCGAGAGGGAACTGTGTTCCTGTGATACTGTTGTTATTGCAGAGCCGGCTTTATGATCAAGGAGGCTTGCAGGTGGAAGGAGTTTTCAGAATTACAGGAGAGAACAGCGAGGAAGAGTATGTTAGGGAGGAGCTTAATAAAGGGAACATACCTGATGGGATCGATGTTCATTGTTTAGCCGGACTTATTAAGGCTTGGTTCAGAGAGCTGCCGAGAGGGGTTTTGGATTCTTTGCCATCGGAGCAAGTGATGCAGTGTGAGTCAGATGAGGATTTTGTCAAGGTTGTGAGACTCTTACCTCGAACAGAAGCTTCTCTTCTTAATTGGGCCATCAATCTTATGGCTGATGTTGTTCAGTTTGACCATGTTAACAAGATGAACTCTCGTAACCTTGCTTTAGTCTTTGCCCCTAATATGTCTCAGGTGAGCCTCTTTGATTTCTAGCTGCAATATTTTTGTTATGTCCCCAAGCACTGTATAGTATAGAGAGCTACTTTAGCATAGCATGATTCTGCAACTTTAGAGGTGTAGTGTTTAAGTCTTGTGAAATGTGTTGGCTCTGTTTTGGATTTTTGTGTATAGATGGCAGATCCTTTAACTGCATTGATGTATGCTGTCCAAGTGATGAAGTTGCTGAAGAGCCTCACTGAGAAAACTGTGAGAGAAAGGGAAAGAACACCTTCCGGGGTTGACATAAGATGCAGCAATGAAGCCGAAAATGGCAAGAAGGAAGAAGACAATGAAGAAGAAGAAGAACAGGAGGAACAAGATGGTGTGTACATAATCGAGGAGGAAGAAGCATCAGAATAAGAGTGGTTGCTGATGAACACACCTCAGGAAGCATGAAGAGTGAGAATGCCTCGGATTCAAAGGGAGATGATGGAGCTGTCCAGCCACCCATTTGCTGTTCGAACCATATAGGAAGCAAGTGAAGTTGATTTTTTTAAATAGTTTTTGAGTGTGTTTGGATTGCTTTATCTTACTGCATATGTAAATTCTAAGTAACGTAGTTTGTTGTTGAATGGTGATATGATAATTGATAAGAGATATACTCTGTGGGATGTATCTGCCTTTCTATTTCTAGTAAGATCATTTCCATTCCTTCAAACATGAAAAAGTCAACAACTATAATACCAAAAAGATATACTACTAATACAGAGATGAGTCACATGATGAAAAGATGAGGACCCCTTAGTTCTTGGGAGTTATTCGAGCTTGACAGAATGATAGATGTGGCGAATAAACAACCAAGAGGCCAAGAAACTAATGGTTCCAAGAACCAAGAAGAGACCGTAACATAACAAAGCAGTATATCCCACGTAGTAGCTCAGCTGCAGAAACCCGCTCATGTCAGACCTGAGATAGAACAATACTCCATACCCATACATAAAGACTGCCGTAGATCCTCCGCACGATATTGATCTACAAACAATTATCATAGTATCGTTTTAGTCTGTCCCACTGGAAATGAAATGATGATTCTGAAAGGAAAAGATTCTATGCCAATCATGTTTCACATTTCCTTCTATGACCGTATACTATGACCGTTTGAGCCTAGAAACTCGACGTTAAGTGTATCTGTGATGGCTTTTCATCATACCTAGTCTAAATCCAGTACAGATCTTTGAATGGAAAATAACACAGTACAGTAAACGAATACATACCTCCACCACCATTCATGATCTTCACCGGAAAGCTGAATGTATGTCAAGATAATACCGACACTCACACTCAAGAAGATAAGCACAATGAATGTGAAAAGCATTATTTGAGGCGAGGTATATATTTTGAATCCCCACAAGCTTAGAAAGAGTTGGTGCCACTCAAGGGCAACTGCACTGAAAGGTACAAGGCCTCCAAGAAACACCTGGTACAGCTTTCTCCGATACCAATTCTGTGGTGGAATTTCTCGGGGGTTTCTTTTAATAGCAGATGGAGGTTGAAGCTCTAAAAATCCAAAATGGTTACCTAAAACTCCTCCCAACATGAGAAATGGGATATTCAAAAGAGTGTAAATGAGCATGATGATGACTATTGTGCCAAAGGGGAGTGCAGCTGTTGCCCCATAAGTAATTGCTACAGTGTTGAGAACCGAAACTATTATGAAGAAAGGAACCGGGTAGAGGATCCCAACAAGACGAACACTCCTTTTCTGAAAGGCAATAATGCTCTAAGGTTTAAGGTTATGTGAACAATAATCTTTAGAGAACAGCAAAAGTAAAAGGCACTCAAAAAGTCAATCACCTGTTTGTTTCCCTCGAATTGGCTATGGAAAGAAGCAGATGTGTAGCCAGCCACTACTGATGTTAGAGTGTACGTGATGACGAGAGAAGTCAACAGCATTCCGCGATTGTATGGGTATAGAAAACCAGTGAAGGCCAATGCAAATAGAGCAATAATCCTAAAGATAAAAAACAAGTCAGAGATATGGAACAATATTAAGAAGACAAGTGTTTCAAATATCATTGAACACCACTCATCTTGATACTGGACGTGAGTATTCCCAATAAATGGAAACAGTATATATCATCATGTACTTGAAAAGAATTGTCAAAAACTAAGCAAATATACATGTATTGCAAGTGCACTTAACAAAATGCCATGACAAAACTGGGGTTTTTAACTTAAAAAATCAAAGTTTGCCACCGGAATTGAGAGTGATAAAATTACTTTTATGTATTACTTTCTTCGGGTATACAAATTGAAAGGTTAAGAGAAACTATAATACATCGAAAATAGATTGACAATAATGCAATTATAGATAGTAGAAGCTTACAAGATTAGCAACTGAGTACCAGATCCTAAGATTGCACAAAGCAAGGAGATGTTCCGAGGACATCTAAATACATCATTATGTACCAGTTTCCAACCCACTTCTTTTTTTTCTTCTTCATCTCCGATCGAGTAACTGAAATGCATAAAAGAGAAGTTAACTCAAAAAGATAAACTTTATCATCACATATGTTAAACTACATAAAAACAAGAACAGTCTCCTAAGAAAAAAAATGTCACCTTCTTAGTTCATTCTTGAGATGGCGCATGAAGAGGAAAGAAAGAAGTACAATTAACAAAACAACAACACTTATGGAGTTAAGAAATGAGAACAAGTGAATCTTCTGGCTAATAGGATGAGACGACGCCTGGAAGTACTTATTCATTCTTGTCTCAGACCATTCTGAAGTCAAGTTCCAAGAAACCGAGTATGTAAATTGAACATCTATCTCATTGCTCTCCGATATATCAACCAGATAATTCGGATCATTAAAACTATTGATTTCAATAACTTCGTCTGCATTGTAAAGGACATTAAACTTTAAGTGACTGAATATATAATACTTAGTATGTTTTCCCCCTTGACCAACATAATCTCCCTCCACTTTTCCAGCAAATCCCCACAAGGGGAGATCGTCGTAGTACATTTGAAAGTAGTAATCTTGAGCAATAGTATCTCTGAACCTGGAAATTTCACTCGATGTTAATCTCTTGCGGCACAATATAGCATGAGTCTTGTCCTCCCTAAATTTCAGCTCATATAATGAGCTCATTAACCGGTCACCATTAAGAACTTCCCCAAGAGTTTCCTGTTTCTCAATCACAGGCTCTGCAAAATATAAATCAATCTTGAATCAAATACCGAAACTTGGGACACATACACATTTCAAGTATAAATGAGAAAATATGATAATTGAGTTTGTCTTGAGAAACCTAACCTGGACGGCAAAAGGGAAAATCGTAGTATTGATAGGTCTCACTGCAAACAAAACAAAACAAAACAAAACAAAATCCAATCTTTAAAATGGGTCTAAGAAAAATGGGCGATCTTTGTGTTCCTAGTCAAGTTAAAGCTACAACAATTCTATTACTTGATCTCTCCAATACAAACAAAATGCAGAAGGATTACACAAAAAATTTGAGAATAACCTTGGATTGTGGAGTGGACCAACTTTGTTGACGAACAAAGGGACATGATCGCCGGCATTATAACGGTCCGACGAGCCTGATCCGATCCAGAAAGTCAATGCGAGTAAGACTTGAAGTAAAGTAAGCAGAAATTGCGCCATGAATTGGCACTCTTCTGCTGCTTTCCAAAACAAAACGAATGAGAATATGTGCAAGAGGAGCTCGAGGAACAGACATATTCTTAAATCTTATTAATCTAAGCTAGCTCAAGAAGAAAAGTTGAAAACCATACAGAACACATATAAACACGAGACGACGTCGTAGAGGCCCAAAGTCAAACCTGAAAAATGAAAATGATGAAAAATAAACAAACTAAAGGCTTAGTTCAATTTGGGCTTTTCTTCTTTATTTATCATGGTTATTGCTAAAGGCCCAATTCATTAGGTTTAGTTTAGTTTAGTTTATTACTTTGCTACTATAAAAGCTTCGTCTCTCAGAATTCCTAGGGTTTCCTCTGTCTCATCATTCAGGTTTGTGTCTCAACGACTGTGTCACCTCTAGCTTCATTCTTCTTCGTTCATATGTGTATACTGTACATTAGAAGATACTTGTCTCTCGAGCTTCTCTTTTAGGATTTCATTCTTTTTTTTTCTTTTTTGTTTATTGTTTCGTTTCCAGGATCAGATCTTTGCTAAACTGAGACAAGCTTAACATGAGGTACCTAACGCTTCTCTCACATTCACAGTTCTATGAAGTTAAACTCGTATTTTTTCGTATGCAATTTGGTTTTCACAAAATTACTTATTTATGCTTGCGTGCTAATATTTAGGTGTAGTTAACCTATCAAATTAAGTTTAATTTTGAGAATAATACGTCTTTTTATCTATCAATCGTTGTTGCTTTTTGAATGAGGAGATATTGTTCTGCAGTTTTGCCTAATTTCTCTTTGTTAAGGCTTTTCAATCTGGATAAAAAAAATTCAATCTTGCCTCATTAGAATTTAGATGTATTAAGATAAAATTATTTTGTATGGGAGTGTCTATAACAACAAAACTGAATGATCAGTATAGGTTATTTTTTGTAGAAGTGGTCAGGGAAAATAGGTTTTGTCGTTTGGTTCCATAAATTTACACTGCCACATCAAACACTGAGACTTGAGCGAGCACAAACATATTACAAGAATGTTCCAAACCCAATTTTATCAAACCTTGTTTCTAAAGATATAGAAACCGCATCCATAAGCGAATATTCTCTTAGCTACTTCATTGTTGCGTGTTTTTGTTTGTTGATCTAATTTGCTTCCAATCTATCTTGTGGATGACAGTAAACTTCAGAGTGAGGCCCTTAGAGAAGCCATATCTGGGGTCAAAGGGAAATCTGATGAAAAAAAACGTAACTTTGTGGAGACTGTTGAGCTCCAGATCGGTCTGAAGAACTATGATCCTCAAAAGGACAAGCGTTTCAGTGGATCTGTCAAGTTACCACACATACCTCGTCCTAAAATGAAGATCTGCATGCTCGGAGATGCCCAGCATGTCGAGGAGGTGATTTAACTTATCACTTCCTCTGTTAATTTGATGGATTAATTTGTCGTTTTAATATAGATACGGAGACGTTTTTGAAATGGGTCATTTCTATGATTTGTTTCTTGTTTATTTAAACTAATGCTTATTTCATGTCGAGGCTCAATGATTTGATTAAAAAATGTTTAAAGTTTTGAATAGTAATCCATTTATTTTGTGGAAATCGGTCATTAGTTTAGTATGCTGTATTACTTGCATTAAGAGATCTTTGCTTATTCTATTTTGTATACTTGCCCAGGCTGAGAAAATGGGGCTGGACTACATGGATGTGGAGGGTCTTAAAAAGCTTAACAAAAACAAGAAACTCGTCAAGAAGCTTGCAAAGAAGTACCATGCTTTCTTGGCCTCTGAATCTGTTATTAAGCAGATTCCACGTCTTCTTGGTCCTGGTCTCAACAAGGCAGGCAAGTTCTTGCTACAGCTAATATTCCATGTTCTACCTTAATAAAAAGTTATGTGTAGTCTTTGTCTCATGCCAATGTATTTACAAAGATCTCTTTCTGGTTTTCTTGTTTGAGTGTAATCTCATGGTCTCTTAAACTGATCCTACCACATGATTCCTTTCGCTTATCTTCTGAGATATTGCTTAGTTGATGATTCATAAGTAATGTTACTTTTTCAAAAACAAATGTACAGGAAAGTTCCCAACTCTTGTGAGCCACCAGGAGTCTCTTGAGGCAAAGGTGAATGAAACAAAGGCAACTGTAAAATTTCAGCTGAAGAAGGTTCTGTGCATGGGAGTCGCAGTTGGTAACCTTTCAATGGAAGAGAAGCAGATCTTCCAGAATGTTCAGATGAGCGTCAACTTCCTCGTGTCACTCTTGAAAAAAAACTGGCAGAATGTATGTATCTCTTCTTACTACTTTTCCTTTCTCTGTTCCTTTTCATCACTATTCTAAATTGTTTCTATTTGCCTTGTGAAATCTGTAGGTCAGGTGTTTGTACCTCAAGAGCACCATGGGACCACCACAACGAATCTTCTGAGCTCTCTTACCTGCTTTAATGATGGCTATAATACACTTGGCCCTTTGTTTTTGTTTTAGACATCTTGGAAACAGTGTATGACTTGTGCTACTTGAGATTTTGGTTTGGATGATTATTAGAAGTGCAATGATTTTGGTTGATGTGTTTTTATACCTTCCTTATGATCTTGATTAATATGTGCATGTTTGATAGAAAAATCAACCCGCAGATCATGTAATGAAAAAAAAATTCTACATGTTTCTTTGAGCAGATGATCATCGAAAATGGTATTCTTTTTTAAACAAACGTATCATTTTCTTTAATACAAAATCCGGAAAGTAGTCTTGTATATTCGATGTTGTATTCGACTAAGTATTGTAATCTTAGTATGTATGCTTTTTATGTGATCTCTAAGTGTAATGAGTGTATGTGAACCGATAAACATATCTCAAAAACTCAATTAACATAAACATATCTCAAAAATTAATGTCTATGTAGTTGTGGCCGCCGACTGTGGATTTGAAAGTGAAAACTAATACACAAAATTCCTTATAACCCTTGAAAGTAAAGGAAACCAAGATCCATTTATAAGCAAACTCTATTGGATTATTATATATTCAGCTATTTACAAATACTTATTTATTATCATCTTTGCATTGTACATTTTCGGATTAACAGATTTGGAAACGTCTGTAACTCTATTAGAAAAAATAAAATTAATGATGCTATTTTTGTAAAATCGAATCTGTAAAATACGATTTTGAATTTGAGTCTAGGATGAACTAATAATTGTTTAAAAATATAATACTAAAATCTAAAAAACCTTACAAATGATATTTGCTGAATCTGAATATTTGGTGAATTTTAAATTGAGATTTTATTTAAAGTATTTGACCAAAAAAGGTAATAAAAAAAAAACTAGAAAGAATGTAACCAACCATATCCTAATTTATACCAAGTACACAAACAAAAACCAAAAGCTCGCGTTTTCTTCTCCGTCCCCAAATCTCATCTTTACGTAAATCGGAATTCTAGGGTTCTTCCGATTAGGCTAAATCAGATCGAGATTCCCTTACATCTGATCTTTAATTTATAGACATGTCTCAAAACGGGAAGTTGATCCCAAATCTGGACCAGAATAGTACGAGGCTCCTCAATCTCACAGTTCTCCAGCGAATCGATCCTTACATCGAGGAAATCCTCATCACAGCCGCTCATGTCACTTTCTATGAATTCAACATTGAGCTCAGTCAATGGGTAAGTTTCAATCAATCATCTTTATCATACTTTGATTTGATGCTTGCTTTGCTACCAACTGATCTGTGATTTTTTTTGCTTTTTCAATCAGAGTCGTAAAGATGTTGAAGGATCTTTGTTTGTTGTTAAAAGGTAAGTACTTTCGATCTTTTACCTATGTGTGATGTTAAAAATGTTAACTTTTAATTGTCTTAAAAATCTGATGGATCCTTTTTGATTTGTTGCAGAAGTACACAACCTCGATTTCAGTTTATTGTGATGAATCGTCGTAATACAGGTCAGACTTTTCTTCTCAGTTTTGGTTTAGGAGTTTATTGCGAGTTCCTGATTTAGGAGTCAGTATTAGTAATCTTCAGTGTGTTGTTAAATTTGTCTGTGCAGATAATCTTGTGGAAAATCTCCTTGGAGATTTTGAGTATGAAGTTCAAGGTCCATATTTACTATACCGTAATGCATCTCAAGAAGTAAATGGCATTTGGTTTTACAATAAACGTGAATGCGAGGAGGTTGCAATTATTTTCAACAGGTATACATAATTCACTGCATATCACTTAGAAAATGTTTTTGTGATTGGACAGATTCGTCGTGCCTATTGCGAGACATTGGCGGCATTTCTTGCAGATGTCTTATACCGTTTTTATGACTAGAATGCTTAGTATTCTATATATTTATTTCCTTATGCGTTGTATCTCTGCCTAATGGTTCTTTGGAATGACAGAATACTTAGTGCATATTCCAAGGTAAACCAGAAGCCAAAGACGACATCTTCAAAAAGGTAAGATCTTCATGTTTAGATTTAGACAATTGCGCCATTAGTTGTTTTTGGATGTGTCTTTTCTATGTGGAAACTTGAATCATTTTTTCAGCTGGTATCTTGCTTATAAGTTAAATTGAGTTAAAAAAAATTTCTATTTACTGCAGCGAGTTTGAGGAATTGGAAGCTGTGCCTACAATGGCGGTTATGGATGGTCCTCTTGAGCCATCTTCAACTGCTAGGGATGCCCCTGATGATCCTGCATTCGTCAACTTTTTCAGTGTAAGTCTCCAAAACTTTTGTTACACACTTATACTATTGTCTTCACCATGACAGTCGCAGCATCATATACGTAGAATTTCTATTAGTTATAGATTCTTGAATTATCTTCAACAACGTAGTTCTAGATTTTAGGGTTCAAACTGTTGAGTTTCTTTCAAATTCAATTCAAATCATAAGACTGAATTTTGCCTTGACTACAGTCAGCAATGGCTCTTGGGAACAATGCGAGTGGGTCGGCTAGTGGACCACCATATCAATCATCAGTGATTCCTCTGCAACCTCACCAACCTCACCAATCTCACCAACCTCACCAGCCCACCGTTGCTCCTCCTGCAGTGGCAGCACCTCCTCCACAGATACAATCACCACCAACTCTTCCATCCTCCTCCCCTCTGATGCATCTCTTTGACAACAACGCTGATCTTATCAGCAGCAACTCCAACGTTCACACCGATTTGGTAACGCCGGATTTCTTTGGGCCCCCGCGGATGATGGCACAACCGCACCTCATACCTATTTCATCTATGCCAACTGCTCCTCCTCTTAACCCTAATAATGCGACTCACCAGCAGCGGCCATATGGTACTCCGGTGCTCCAGCCTTTCCCACCACCAACTCCACCGCCATCACTCGCTCCTGCTCCCACTGGCCCGGTTATCAACAGAGACACAGTGAAAGCAGCCCTTTTAGCACTGGTTCAGGTTTGTACTTTTTTACATCACTTAACTTGAGCTGCTGCCCAAACCTAACATGTGGCTTTTGACAGGAGAATGAATTTATCGACATGGTGACCCGAGCTTTACAAAATGCACATCAACCATGAAGCTGCGCTGGGTTGGCATCATCTACGTGTGGGAAGTAACAGTGGCGGCTTGATTTAGAATGTGTAGTTAAAATGTAGTTCTGTTCCCTCTTTATACCTTTGAACCAAGTGTTGTCGGAACCTCGAAAAGGAATTTATAAGATACTACTGCTACTGCGCTACCTCCTTGTTAACTCATGGACCTACTTTTCAATTTTTTCCATTTTCAAGTATTAATCTTTTCTGTTGTCATTTTTTTTCTGGGTAGGCTACTAAAAGAAACACTTGTTGATATTAATTGAAACATGAAATAGCAAAGAAAGCTTAGTTTTGATTAATAATATTACACATGAGCAAGAGAAAGGACATATAGTAGAATGATTTATTTCTCGAAGTAACCCTCAGTCCTGCCTTTGAATCCGATTTGTCCAAAAGTGAGGCAGAGGAAGAGGCCTAAGTGCCACGTAACCAACCACAACCAGAACTGTGAAGCGATAGCTGGAGGAGTTGGGAAGTGAGCGAGCTCGGTTCCGATGCTCTCGAAAAAGAGACCTGTCAGGCTCTTACCGTTTATCGCCGGAATACTCGACGGAGCTAGCCATCCGATCAGGCCAAACCCCACCACGTTCAAATCTCTCCTCAGCCAGTTCCTCTCAAAGCTTTTTTTTCATTTTTTGACACAAAACAAATTATTAAAGATATGAATTCTCAAAAGTATCATAATCAATGCGAAGAAAATAAAGAGTAACCTACCAAGTGACTCTTCCTCCCGATGCTCCGGCGAGTCTCAGAGGGTTCTTGGCGCTTAATGTTGGTTTTAGAAAAGCTAAAAACATCACGAGATATTATAATTAACATTATATATATATATGTATATCTTTGATTCAATTATTCAAAAGACATAGAGAAAGAGAATACATGAAGAGAAGGGTTTGGCTTTGATGGATGATCCTCCAAGGCCAATCACCGTCGATGGGGTTGCAAATGTTGCTGCCATTTTCTTTTTCTTTGCTTCTTTCTCCCCAAAACCGATTTGTAAGTAAATACACCACAACACACAAGAATTAGATATATTTTGTGGACGAATAGAGAGATTTCGAGGATGGGTTATCACTCAATAGCTTTGTGACACCTCACTATTTTCATTGATATTGTGGGTCGACCATCTATTTTTTGGATAAGATTGATATCAGATTTTTATTTTATTTTATTTTTTCTTTCATATCTAAATTTTCTTTTGTTTTTACATCTTTTTATTTTGCATTAAAAAAATTTCTATCCGACCATGAATTTCCATCTTTTATTATTTATTAAAAGAATTAAACATTTTTTTTAACTAATATTAGTCATTAATTTCCATCATACAGTATTAAAATTTGCTCTATTGTACCAATACCAATACCGGTTTAATCGATGTGTAAATAAGATTCGTGAATTTTGATCAGCCGAGTGGGATCGAGAGTTGGGCGGGTAAAATGGACTACAGCTTAGCTGCGGTGAAGATGCTTTGCTCCCAACTCCGCCACGCTAAACCCACGCCTTCACAGAACGCCACCGCCCTAGGCGGTGTACTTTTCCAACGTGCTTGGTTTCAGGTTCCGAATCTATCTATCATCTCTTCCTCTCGCTCAATTTATAATTCCTGTTTTCGATGACATCAGTTCTTGCGTTGCAGGGCGTTTTAGTCTCCAATCCGGTCATATCCGGAGGAGAAGATAAACGTGTGGTCCTTGATGACGGGACCGGTCTTGTCGAGCTCTGCCTCTCCAGCGATTTTGCCATTCGTCAATGGAAATCAGGTTTCGTTACCATTTTTGATTTTGTCACCTTAGTGGCTATTGTTTGATTCGTATGAAACTGGTCAATGATTCATGTTTGCAGGGATGTATCTGATGGTTGTTGGTGTATACCATATCCGTACGGGAGAGATACCTCTGCTTAAGGTTATATAATTCTGTAATCTTTCAACTTTTTAGGTCTTTGATAAGCTTTCTCCGATATCTAAACTTCACTCTCTGCTGTATTTACATGCAATGGTTCGAGTTGGTGCTATATTACTGAAACCATCGTTGTTGTTTTAACAGGTTCATAAGATGGTTGACCTGTCGGGAAGCCCAGATCGTGAAGCCATGTGGTATTTAGAAGTCATGGATGCATACAGACTCTTCTATCAGCCCTTGATCCAAGAGTTTTCTTGATTCTTCACTTAACTTTTTATTTTGAAGAAACATTAGTACATGATTATGCTCAATTAGATCAGACTAATTAATCCATTTTGTTGAAGAAAATGATTGAGTCTGGAGTCTTTGACTAATTCAATTTCAATTTTCTAATCTTCTTGATCATGGACTGAATATGGATACGATTTTACAAAATGCCATTCATTGACTAGTAACACTTACAAAATTGTTCCACAAGTTGAGCAGACAAGTTAGAAATACCAAACAAACTTAAACAACTATTTCCATTTCGACTTAGAGCTCCTCTCAATCGTGCCTTCTCTTCCTCATGCATCCTTAACAGCCTAAGAATCTCACTCACACGAGGGAAAAATGCACCAGGACGAACACAATAAGGTCGAAGCACCGTGAGAAGTGCCTCTGCGTCGACCTCAAACCTATTTCTTAGTAAAACAGTTTTTCCCGAGAAAAATTTACAAGAAACATAATGGTCAAGACCTTCGGCGAGGTTCCTCCACAAGTCCAAGAAGTCTTTTGGGTTCATGTTTATCTGAAGAACACATAGATGCCTTCTTAAACTGTCCAATGCTTCTGCTACACCCTGGGACGCTGTTAAATTGCTGGAACCGGTAATGACGTCCTCCTCCCAGGAATCCGCATTGTTGTGGAAGTGGTCACTGCAAAGATTGTCAAACTGGTGGAGAAAAACTGTTATAATCTCCATAAGCCAATTGGTTTCCAACTCAACAAGGCTTTTCAGTTCTTCTCCAAAAAAGCAGCCTTGGCAGGAAACTTCAGGTTTTCTGTCAATTTTGACACTGGTTTCGGCAGCCCACATCTCTACTAGAACCAAATCATCACTCCATTCTCGTAGTTTCGATTCAAGATATCGAGCAGCATTAACCGGTCCACAGGCTTGTATCAGTGTATCTTCAAACAAACTAGAGTGGGAGAAATCAGTCTTCTTGAACTCTAATAACAGAACTTTGAATATACACCAGAGAAATTTGGTGGCAGTAGCTCTTACAAATTGGATCCTTGGCAGAATGGTCGGTAAAGATAGACCACGGTCTATCAACGTCCAAGTCCTACTAAGAAAAGAGTCTGTTACAAATGGCGCTTTATAATCTTCTCTTGTAGATAGAACATACTTTGCAGAACCTGAGTTTGATTCATTACCAAGTCTAGTTCTTTCACTATCAACTACCCAAGCTTTCTCATTCTTGATATCCTCTTTGAGTTTTCTATACGCATCCTTTAGCTCAATCTTCCCCCAGGTCTTGAGCCACTCGGGTTTCTTACAAAATAGTCCCATTACTGATATACCTTGAGAAAACGCCATCGAAGAGCCTTCATAAGAAAGATAAGTATCTGAATTCACAAAAGACTGCATTCGTTTATCAAATGTAATCATATGATCAACAAGATGGAACCACGATGAAATGACTTCAGATTTCATGTGCTTCTCCTTGAACATATCTATAAGTCCAGGAAAAACCTTTTTCTCTAAGAAACCGGATAACATCTGAACCATTGCTGAAACCCAAGCTTCTTTAGCACTGCAGCTTGCTAACATAGCTCTGTCAATCAAAGGCTGTAAGAAATCGTCCACTCCATCAGCAAAGTCTCTTGTAACTTTATAGACAAGTTCAAAAATAAACTCAGGTTGTTCAGCCCATTTCATAAAATGATACTCCAACCGAGATGCAACCGGTTTCACCAGTTCATCAGTTGCCCAAAGTCCAACACTAAATTCTTTGTGTAAATTAAGCTTCTTCCGTTTTTCCTTCTGCGTATTATGTCGCTGTAAACCACAGAGGAGTAGAAAGCTTTGGGAATAAGCCTCCTTTTGATCTGCTTGCATCAAGATTAGAGGATTAGAGATCCTAGCAACCTCTCCATGTTCAACTTTGGAGGTTGCCAGTTTTGGTGGCCAGCCAAGAGATGAGAGAAAAGCTCGGTGATCCGCAATAACTTGTGGGCGTAGAACGGACAAACTTTTATCTACTCGACTATCAACAGAATCTACAAGACGGCGCCACTGTGAGTGATGTCTTGTAACATCACCAAGTATTTCTTCAATCTCATTCATGGTCTTAATAGCATGATTGAACCTCTTTTGCTTGAATACAAGATCCTGCATTTAAAGATCAAAGTTTTAAACTTTTCATATTTACCAACCACGACTCCATATAGTACTTTTAACTTGTGTGAATTTAAAAAGCTTTACTTGAAGCGTACTTCCTTTGTGATTACTTATAGGATGAAACACTGAATCTTCAACATCTCCAACCAGACTTTCCAACTTTAAGACAGTCACTGAAAAACTCAATATTTTTGTTATTGTTAGGTTAGTTCTTCTATACGATGTTCAAGAATCAAGAATTGAGCATAACTCACGGAAATATTTACGCCTATTCTGTATTCCACACAGTTCCTCTACGAGTTGCTGTAACTCCCAATTCATTTGCTTTCCGAGAGAATCCGTAGCTACAATGAAAATAATTGGAGACAATCAGAAAAGTAATAATATCTTCATCACCACATAAAGCACGAGGGTTGGGTAACTTACAGAGACTGTGGAGGCTATCCAGGTTCAATCTCAATTCTTCGAGTGAAGATTTAGCGGAAAGTGAGGTGGAGATCCATGAAACGGCGTGTTTCGTGAGATCCATCCGAAGATGGAGAAGACGGTCGTTAAGATTAGAACAGTCGTGGTTTAAATTTGACATCAGACTCGAAGCGCGGAGGACTAGATCTTGGAGGTCCTCGAAATTACCGTCAAGAAGGTCTAACGCAAGACCGGTAAGGTCGGCCGGATTGGGCAAGACCAACGACAGTGGAAGTGGATGTTCCATCGGAACCATTTGCCGGGAAACGGTTGTCAACCAATCAGAAATATTTTACAGTGCACTACATAATGTTTAACCCTAATATCAGCGATACATTTAAATCAATCTTGTTTTAAAAATTTAATTTTTATTTATTTATTTAGCACATAATCTAATTTATATAAAGTCGTAAATTGATTAAAAAACAAAGAGAAAAAACATTAAAAAATCGTAAATTTAATTTAGTTTCTCCGTGTAACAAGTGCGGTCGGCGGCTGACGTTTTCTTACCCTAAGGAAAGCCATCTTCGAAATATCTATCTTTAAGGGTTTAGACTTTTAGGGTTTACTGAGAGGAAGAGGCTACTGAGAGAGAGAGAGAGATGGGGAAGAGCGAAAAGACTTCGTTAGGGCGGTCACTGGTGAAACACCACAACCATATGATTCAAGAATCCAAAGACAAAGGCAGGTACTACAACAATCTACATAAGAAGGTTCTCGAATCTGTGACGGAGGTCAGCGACATCGACGCCATCATTGAGCAAGCTGAGGAGGCAGAGCGTCTTTTCACCATTAATCACAGCGCCTCCACACCTTTGTCCATCAATCTGTAAGATCTTCTCTTTCCAAATTCCTCTTTTCTGTCATTTGAATGAATTGATATTTATGGATGTGTGTGTATAAATTTGATTGTTTCATTTTGGTAATGCCAATGGTGACCAGAAACAACCAATTTGTTCACCTTATTGTTTTAGCCTCATCTGAATTCATATAAATGTTCTTATGGTGTTCTTACTCAACAATTCCATTAGCATATTGTGCTCACTGACCTGTTTCTCTAATGTTTTTGGTACAGAGACACAAATTCCAGCTCAAGTACTATAGCAGCTGAAGAATGGAGAGAGCAACAGAAGATAGAGGAAGAGTTACACGCCAGTAGTCTTCAAGTACCTCGAAGGCACGTTGTTTTCTTCTCTTTAGATTTATTGTTTTTTTTTTTTCATAGCTCTGAGAGACAGAGTATCATTTTTATTCTATTCTTCATCTTCAGACCTTCTTGGACTCCTGAAATGTCAGTGGAAGAACTTGATGCTAATGAAAAACAAGCTTTTCTCAACTGGCGCCGCATGCTTGTCAGGTTAGTTTTTTTTTTTTTTTTACCCCATCTTGATGACCCTATTATTGTTTTTGCCTTATCTGTGTATAAACAAATCATAATTTGTCACCGAAATGTTTGTTGGTGATGATAGATAGTTTTCTCACATGGTAAAACATGATACTTGGATTGAAAAGTTGGCAACTTTTATAGAGTTGAGGTGTGCTCAAGATATCTTTCGCTAAGATGTTTGACCCTTATAAATATTTTCGATTGGGAAGTTATCCTTTCTCACACCTTGAAGCAATTTCTAGCTCAAAGAAGATAACATTTCTCTTACAATATTAGGTTTATGTTTTGATTTCGTCATGTCCCCGTATCTATGTGGCTAAGTGCTTTTTGCTTATGTGTGCTTACATGTTCTCCTGTGTTTGGGTTTAGGCTCGAGGAAAATGAAAAGCTTGTGTTGACTCCATTCGAAAAGAACCTCGACATCTGGAGACAGCTTTGGCGAGTGCTTGAACGTAGTGATTTGGTAAGTCTTTGACAAGGATGTATTAACCCTCTCAATAAAGTCAATTTTCTAGCTTTTAGTTAATTGCAAAACGGTTTTTGTTATTTATACTTGTCTCTTTTTTTCCAGATTGTTATGGTAGTTGATGGTAGAGATCCACTGTTTTACCGCTGCCCTGATCTTGAGGTAGTGTAGTCTCTCCCAACTTGAAACTCCACTTTGCACCGTATTCATTATTCATATTTACTTAAAGATTTGTCCTGACACAGGCATATGCTCGAGAAATTGACGAGCATAAGAAAATAATGCTTCTAGTTAATAAGGCGGATCTTTTGCCTCTTCATGTCAGGTAAGCCTTTTGTGACTTACTTACTTTTGCCGCCAACATTTTTTTTGTCTTCTAATCAATTGTTTTGTCTCTTGACACATCTGTAGGGAGAAATGGGCAGAATATTTCCGCCTTAACAATATTCTGTTTGTTTTCTGGTCAGCCGTAGTTGCTACAGCTACCCTAGAAGGTAAAGTCTTGAAAGAGCAATGGAGAAAACCCGATAACTTTGAGAAGACAGATGATCCAGACGTTGTGATATATGGCAGGGACGAGCTGTTGGGTCGTTTACAATTTGAGGCTCAAGAGATTGTCAAAGTAAGGAATTCACGAGCAGCATCTGTATCATCGCAGTCATTGACTGTTGATTCTCAACGTGATCAAGCTGTGGTTGGATTTGTTGGGTACCCGAATGTGGGAAAGAGTTCTACAATCAACGCATTGGTGGGTCAGAAGCGAACAGGTGTCACCTCTACCCCAGGGAAAACAAAGCATTTCCAGACTTTGATAATCTCTGATGAGCTTATGCTGTGTGATTGCCCTGGTTTAGTCTTCCCTTCTTTCTCAAGCTCGAGATATGAAATGATTACTTGTGGTGTACTTCCAATTGACCGGATGACTGAGCACCGTGAAGCTGTTCAGGTGGTGGCTGATAAAGTCCCTCGCCATGTGATTGAGAGTGTCTACAACATTTCTCTTCCTAAACCCAAACCCTATGAGCGTCAGTCCCGGCCTCCTCATGCTGCAGAACTTTTAAGAAGCTACTGTGCTTCTCGTAGCTATGTTGCCTCTAGTGGACTACCTGATGAAACAAAAGCAGCGAGGCTGATTCTGAAAGATTACATAGGAGGTAAGCTGCCACATTTTACAATGCCACCTGGAATGACCCAAGATGATGATGAACTGCACATGGAGGACATTCCAGAAACCGGGGCTCTTGATGAAGGTTCAGAGTCCGAAGACTCTTCATTAGAAGATAAGACAGAAAGGGAGCAAGTTCCTGGTATTGATGATGTGCTAGATGATCTGAGCTCGTTTGATATAGCAAACGGGCTTGCGTCTTCGAAGAAAGAGACAGTGAAGAAGCAAACCGCATTACATAAACAACACAAAAAGCCACAGAGGAAAAAGGATCGGACTTGGAGAGTTAAAAACACAGAAGATGGAGATGGAATGCCTCTGGTTAAAGTTTTCCAGAAACCGGCTAACACAGGGCCTCTCACGATGAGGTGATCCGAGCAAAGATCCTTTCCAAAATGTACCGAAGCTACTTAAAGTTACTTTTTTTTTTCTATATGTAATAACAGTTGAACCTGTCGCACTTGAGTCTCTCTTTATATGGTTTTTGTTTCCATGTTTTAAAAGTCTTAATATGGGGAAAAAAGAAAAAGAAGGAATGACAACTCAAATCTGGTGGAAAGTGGAATTTGTATTGACACTTGGAAAATAGAGTTTTCATGGAATTTGAAATTATTTCTATTTGATTTAGTACTCGATCTTTTTGAATATTATATTATAATAGAAAGGAAATTTCAACCTTTTTATGATACTTTTTTCGCTGTGTCATCACCAAAATAAATATGAAATTTAACCATACGAAATTTGATTCGCCTGGTTTATTTTTAGTAAATATGTTTCACCAAAATAATAAGAGAATTATTAATTTTTCTTTTCATAGAAATATAATAACTTTTAGAAATCAAAAATTATTGATCAAAACAGCGGTTTAAACGGGTTTTGAATTGGTGTAGCTTGTCAAAAGAAAATTTCCTATATAAAAAATCTTTGAAGATAGAAATGTTTTAATTATGTCAAAACAAAATTGATAAAAATGTTATAGTAATAGTAATTTAGTGTTCTCCAAAATTGATAGAGGTACATAATATATATAGAGAGAGGGAGAAAAAGAGTTACTTCGTTCGTTCGTTTGTATCTCTCTCTTCCCTCGTTCCTTTCGCGTCCTCCAGGGTTACTACTCATTAGCCTTTTCTACTTTAGAGAGAGGAGAGAGAAACTTGCGAATACAAAAAAAAAAAAAAAAAAAAAGTGGGCACGAAATTTCGTTTTCTCGTAATTCTATGAATGTTCTGTGCTTCTTTTAAAATTTCTTGGGAAATAACTGTTTTCTCTTATTAACAAAACTCCAGGATCTGACCCGTGACGGAAGCTAGGGTTTCGATTTCTTACCGGAAAATTTTCACGGAGGCGAGAAGTTAACATCAGAGATTATGTTATTGATCATCAGAGATGCGCTTTTGTGAGAATTTGAGGTGGATCCATCTTAGTTAGGTTAATTTAATTTTTGAAGCTTGAGGTTTTGATAATGGATGAAGATTCGTCTATGGTGGCTGATAACGATCAGGATCGGGAATTTCATAGCCTTGATGGAGGCCAATCTCCTTCGCCTATGCCTATAGAGAGGGAGGCGTCTCAGCAGATGAACGACCAATCACCAACCGATGGCGGATCGGTGGCTACGCCTTTGGATCCTAATCCGACGAGTTCTCAGCAGCAAGCGGCGGCTGCGGTTGTTGGACAAGACCAGCCGGCGCAAGTGGTTGGTCCGAGGTGTGCACCTACGTATTCGGTGGTGGATGCTTTGATGGATAAAAAAGAGGATGGGCCTGGTCCTAGGGGTGGTCCCACGTTGACTGCTGTGCCTGCTGTTGGTGACGAGGAACGCCTGGTTATATTGGTCCTCGTCTTGTCTTGTTTGGTGGTGCCACCGCCCTTGAGGGTAATTCTGGGGGCACTGGAACTCCTACTTCTGCTGGAAGTGCTGGCATTCGTAAGTTTGCCTTTTCCTCTGCCTCACTTGTTAATCTCTGTTCTATATTTGTCTTTTTTCTTTCACTTTTAACAACTCTCTGGTAGTTCTCTCCTGCATATTTTAAAAAGTTTACTCGTTTCTATTGGCTTAACTTTTCTGATGTACCTGGCTCTTGCCAAGCCTTAAAATTTTGAAGATTTAGTTATTAGAAAGACCTTGTGAGTTTGTCTCTGTTTGGAAACTTTGGTTCTTGAAGCTTCAAATCTGTTAGTGTAGCTGGCGGTGTCCGAGATCCAATATTTAACTGAATTTTTAAGATCATGATTTTAAATCATTGTGAGGATTCCAAGTTCTTGTTATGTTTTCATGTCTAGTTTAAGTTGCCAAACTTCATCTCTTCATCTTCTTAGCTGTCCTGTTTATATTTTCTAATCAAGCTAAGCTTGTGAGGTGAAAATGTTTTCTCAACTTTTCTTTCTTTGTATCCATTTTTCATGTGAAATTGGTAGAGCTAATAACTTGGTATGGTAGCAGGACACAGCATCGTCTGTGGAATATTATAAGCATTTCCTAGATCTTTGATCGTTAATTCCATTAGTTTGCTGATAGATTCTATGCTCTAGCTCTTGATTTTTCTTGAGGGTCCCAGACTTACCCTGTTGTATTAAATAATTCTTTGCTGTGCAGGGCTAGCTGGTGCAACTGCAGATGTTCATTGTTATGATGTCCTTTCTAATAAGTGGACTAGGTGAGCAGAAAATGTGAATTTTTTTTTGGTTTTTCGTCAATTTAACAGTATCCTGATTATCAAAAACTGCATGAGATCCTGCCCTTTTAAGTGTTATTACCAATTAATTTAATGAAACGAGGCTACAGGCTTACACCCTTTGGAGAACCACCTACTCCAAGGGCTGCACATGTTGCAACTGCAGTTGGGACCATGGTAGTTATTCAGGGAGGAAAGCGATGCTATTATTATATTATGTGTGCTATTATTCAAGACGAGCATTTGCAGTCAGCTATGAAATGCTTCTAAATTCTTTCTGTGATGCAGGGTGGAATTGGTCCTGCTGGTTTATCGGCCGAAGACCTTCACGTTCTTGATCTCACTCCAACAACGGCCACGGTGGCACAGGTTGGAAAAAACCCTGCCACTAGTGGCTATCTTGGTGTGAAATTCATTTTACTAGTTTGTATCTTGATATAGACAATGATCTCTATCCAGGGTTGTTGTTCAGGGTCCTGGACCAGGACCTCGTTATGGACATGTCATGGCACTTGTGGGACAAAGGTATCTCATGGCAATTGGTGGAAATGACGGTAAGCAGTTTTCCACATTGGCTTATTCTCAGTGTTTTATGTTAGGGCATCATATTCTCCTTAAAGCTTCTCGCTCCTGAACTACATTTTTAACTACTAGGGAAACGCCCACTCGCTGATGTATGGGCCTTGGATACTGCCGCTAAGCCTTATGAATGGCGTAAGCTGGAACCAGAAGGAGAAGGCCCACCTCCCTGCATGTAAGTTTGATTACACTCCTTTATGATTGTGTGCTTTGCACTGGAATAATATTGTTTTTTTTCTGTTTGGACGTTGTACCTAGGTATGCAACTGCAAGTGCGCGTTCTGATGGTCTTCTTCTCCTCTGTGGTGGAAGGGATGCAAACAGTGTGGTAAGTTGAACATATTCGTTACTACCTTGCTCAATTGTCTCTTTGAAAACAGGCACTGAGCCACTTATAGAGGCATGATTCTAGAATTTTGCCTATTGCTTTATTGTAAGATAGAAATAGGACCATGAGATTTAGTCCATTTTTGTAGAGGTTGAGTTTTGCCACTATGAGCTAACTGAAAAGTATACTATTTCTTCCCATCTACAAATTTATTAACTGTGCAATGAATAATCTTCGTTCTATGTTACAGAGCAGATGAGGATGTACTTCCTCTCTGCAAAGTAAATTAGACAAGAGTGTGTATTCCAACACACACAATTCTGTAGAAGCATCTACAGAAAAGGAACATAACTTTTATTGGTCTCAAGGAATGAGCTTATTAATTTATTTGTTTAGAAACGATTATGAGAAGTTTTCAGTTCTGTGTAAAGTGAAATTTGAAACACAATGGACTGCCTTGATCTACAATGCTTAATTGAGGGGCCTAATATTTTCTTTGTACATTTGAATTGATAGCCGCTGGCCAGTGCATATGGGCTTGAAGCACAGAGATGGGCGTTGGGAATGGGCCATAGCCCCTGGTGTCTCACCATCTGCCAGATATCAGCATGCAGCAGTACGGAATGATTCTTCCTCTTTGGTCCTCTTATCGGACCTATTCAGAATAATTAAACTGTTTGATGGATTATTTAGGTCTTTGTAAATGCAAGACTTCATGTGTCGGTGGGGCACTTGGTGGTGGACGAATGGTTGAAGACTCATCCAGTGTTGCAGGTTAGCAAACAAATAGAAGTAATCTGATGTTTGTGATGTTGGATTTTCATTGAGGAAATACTTATGCTTCCTTAATAATAATAGGTGCACCACTTTTAGTTCGTGAATTGTGTTCATGTATAGACAACAGCTGTTAGAATGCTGTTGCTGAAATGTCTCTCATGTATAGATGAGAGCTCTACATAATGGTTTTATACTAAAATGTGCATCGAGTGCACCTACTGTTCTCTGATTATTTCATCTATTGTCTTTGTACAGTATTGGATACTGCAGCAGGTGTATGGTGTGATACGAAATCAGTTGTTACTAGTCCTCGAACTGGCAGGTACAGTGCCGATGCAGCTGGTGGTGATGCTTCTGTTGAACTGACTAGGCGTTGTAGGCATGCTGCTGCTGCAGTCGGTGATTTGATATTTATCTATGGCGGTTTACGTGGAGGTAACGAGAAAAGCTTGGCAGAACTTATGTTAATACAGACCACTGATATTTATGTATGGCGATTTCACAATTTCTTGTGCATGCTTCTCCATGATGATGAACCAATTTCTGTGGTTGGATTGTTCTGTAAATGTGGCCTAATATACATCAGTGTAGCCAGTGTGTGATACTGTAGAATTACATTTTCTTAAGTAGGCAGTATTTTTCATTCGAATCTGAGAGATTATAACAGAAATACAAATTATAGCTATGTTTTAACTTCCGGCTTTCTCTAAAATTTAGTTCCCTCTCTTCTTTAATCTGTTTGTACTTGTTTATCTTCAAATTATGGTTTCATAACTTAATTAATATTGTTGATACTTTAGGGGTGTTACTTGATGACCTATTGGTTGCTGAAGATCTTGCTGCTGCGGAAACAACATATGCTGCCTCTCATGCTGCTGCAGCTGCAACCAGGTCGGGTTACCTGGAAGGTATGGTTTTTCAGATGAAAGGAACAGGGAGTTATCTGAATCTAGCGCTGATGGCGCTGTTGTGCTGGGAAGCCCTGTTGCACCTCCTGTAAATGGTGATATATATACGGATATAAGCTCTGAAAATGCATTACTTCCAGGAACTCGGTTAGCTAACTTCCATAAATATTGATTTTGCTAGTGATGGATTGTTAATACAGTAATGTATTTAGTGACAACCATTCAACACAACTTTGTAGGAGAACGAGCAAGGGTGTGGAGTATCTTGTTGAAGCATCAGCAGCAGAAGCTGAGGCAATCAGTGCTCGTTGGCTGCTGCTAAGGCACGCCAGGTCAATGGTGAAGTTGAACTCCCAGATAGGGATTGTGGTGCAGAGGCTACACCTAGTGGTAAACCTACATCTTCACTAATCAAGCCAGATTCTATGGGAATCACTCTTACTCCTGCAGGGATTCGTCTTCATCATAGAGCCGTGAGTGTCACTTATTGTATTGAATAAAATATCAAGTCTTGCAATATATTTGTAACACCATGTTCTTTATTTACTAGTATTATTTTCGCCAGATTCTCATCAGTAATGGATAATGTTTTCGGCACTTTGTTATTAGGTGGTGGTTGCTGCAGAAACTGGTGGCGCCTTAGGTGGAATGGTTAGACAATTATCCATTGATCAATTTGAAAATGAGGGACGGCGTGTCAGTTATGGGACACCAGAGAGTGCAACAGCAGCAAGAAAACTATTAGATCGACAAATGTCAATCAATAGTGTTCCAAAGAAGGTAACTATTTTGGTTCTCCACATGAAGTGCTGCAAATTCTTGTGATCCTAAATGTGGATTTTAAAACAAAGTAATACATTTAGTATAGTTTATGATGAAAAGGGTACAATCTTGAACTATTTATACGACACTTTCTTGCTGTGGCATTGGTTAATCGTCTGGTTACTATGATAGAAATCGAAAGTACCAAAAAAATGCTATTTTACAATTGGAACTGGATGCCTAAAGATTCGCTTAATGATTTGGCAAGGTGTCTATTCGAGGGTTATAACAAACTGTTACCTAAAATTTATGTTAATAGGTTATAGCTCATCTTCTGAAGCCTCGTGGGTGGAAGCCTCCAGTTCGACGCCAGTTTTTTCTAGATTGCAATGAAATAGCTGATCTTTGTGATAGTGCAGAACGCATCTTTTCAAATGAACCAACTGTATTACAGCTTAAAGCTCCAATCAAAATATTTGGTGATCTGCATGGACAGTTTGGGGATCGCATGCGCCTTTTTGGTGAATATGGGTCACCAGCTCCAGCTGGAGGCCTATCGTACGTGGCCGCGAACCGCTACTTCTTTTTCTATTGCTATTTTTGCTGGGAGAATGCTCATTCTGTTGTATATTTGTCAGATACATCGATTACCTCTTCTTAGGGGACTATGTCGATCGTGGTCAACACAGTCTAGAAACAATTTCCCTTCTGCTTGCATTAAAGGTTGTAGGTAGTTCTATGCGTATATGTCAGTTTTGACTTGCTGTAGGTGTTCTAGTTGCTTGAACATGGAGGGTTTGACGTTTTATTGTTGGTACTGCAGGTTGAGTACCAGCATAACGTACTTAATTCGGGAAACCATGAAGCTGCAGATATTAATGCCCTTTTTGGCTTCCGAATAGAGTGTATTGAGCGAATGGTAATGTATTCTGCTTATGAATCTCTTGTTTCCATTTTAGTTGTCTCATATTGTGGTTGCTTTGCAGGGGGAACGTGATGGAATCTGGGTGTGGCACCGAATAAATCGTTTATTCAATTGGCTACCTCTGGCTGCATCAATCGAGAAGAAAATTATCTGTATGCATGGGGGTATTGGTCGTTCTATAAATCATGTGGAGCAGATAGAAAATATCCAACGTCCAATTACTATGGAAGCTGGCTCCATTGTGCTTATGGATTTATTATGGTCAGTCCATGTCTTCTATACTGTTTTGATTAATTTTTTGGTCTAAGTCTGACTGGTTTGTTAATTTGGAATTCGGTAGGTCGGATCCGACTGAGAATGACAGTGTTGAAGGTTTAAGGCCCAACGCTAGAGGCCCTGGATTGGTTACTTTTGGGGTGAGTAATTTTCTTTTGTTGCAATTTTTTCCTTTCTCCGAATTTAGTATTCCTCCATTCATAAATCGAGCTCCTCACATTCTTTTCTCAGTATTTTTTTGTGCAATGAGATGCTGCTATTGGTAGATCCTTGGTCTCGGATAGATATATCTGGTTCTATATGATATATAAATATAATCTAGTATGCCCCCAATAACTTACCATATGATGAAGTGGTAATTGGTTTGGCATTTCATTTTTACCTGTTATGTTACTCACCAAGGCTTGGCAATTGCAGCCTGACCGTGTCCTGGAGGTCTGCAACACCAAAGATCTTCAGTTGATTGTGCGCACATGAATGTGTGATGGATGGATTTGAGCGGTTTGCTCAGGGACATTTGATAACACTCTTCTCCGCAACAAACTATTGTGGTATGTGCATGGATTCACTAGTGCCACAACCTGATTAGATAGTTGGATGGGATTATTTTCTGTTTGGTTGATATTGTTATACTATCCTCAGGTACTGCAAACAATGCTGGGGCTATCTTGGTATTAGGTAGAGATCTTGTAGTAGTTCCAAAGCTCATTCACCCGTTACCTCCAGCAATTTCATCAACTGAAACTTCACCAGAGAGACATATAGAAGACACATGGATGCAGGTTCATATTGCTTCATTTCTCATGACTGAGTCTTAGTCCATAGTTTGACCTGAAAAACTGGTACTTAGCATAGTATTTGCTTTTTGCAGGAGCTGAACGCAAATAGACCAGCGACACCAACCAGAGGACGCCCACAAAATGCAAATGACCGAGGAGGTTCTCTGGCTTGGATGTAAGGCAGACAAAGAGGCGCATTCTCCTGGACATGCATACCTCCCTCCTGGTGTTCCTTATGTTGTGTACAGAAAAAGATGAGTGATAGACGAGAAATCGATGAGGTTTGGAGATATCAGGGGGTGTAAATTGAGATGATGAAAGGTTAGAGAAGTCAGTTTTGGTGGTGGTTTAGTAGTTGATTTGTAGAGTTTAATCGTCTGGGCTTTAGTCCCCTCTTTCATTTTTTTTTTGCCAGTCTGCTGCTTTTTTTCTATAATATTTTTTTCTTTTTTACCTCTTCAATTGATTACTTTTTCGTTTTCGTTTGTGGTATAGTTTATTGGCGAGTGGATATGAGTTCTTAGAGTGGTAATATGGATCTGTAGTTGGGTGATGATTAGTTGGGGGATGGTCTGCTGTTTTTATTTATTCTGTATCATAGAGATGTTGGAGCTTTTCTGTATTTTTTTTTTATCAGCTCATACAATTGTAACATTTGTGTTGATTTCATGATACGAAAATTTTTCCTTGCTCCTTTTGGGTTGTCTAAGCTAGACAAGAAAAAAAAAAAAAAAATTTGACCTGTTTTTGTGTGCTTCGTGAGCGTTTTCTCAACAAAGTGATTAACATGGTCTGTGTCCTCTGGGATTTCAAAAGAGTTATAGAGCTTAACCGTTGTAGTGTGCTCGTTGTACGATAAGAAAAGGCTTGAATCAAACTTTGAAATCATTCCTTGTTGCATGTTATCATTCAAAATGGTAAAAATAACAATATGGATGTTCAAGTTAAAAATTTATGAGAAAATCGAATTTTTGGTTATGGGGTCTTCAATGTTGATGTCGTTAAAAGAGAGTATCTAAGTTGGTTTATGGATTAGGTAATGATTCATCACTCAGTCGTGGATGCAAGATAAAAAAAAGGTTGATATAGTGGAATTTAATATGATTTGGCATCGATGCAGTCATTGGCTCCGGAATTTTTGCACTCACGGGGCTTGAAACACATGAAAGTGATTGATCTAGGCGCCGTGTTGTCTTTATATTGTCTCTGATGTCTTGGCGAAATTGCACAACCGTGCACTCAGAAACAGAGACGAAATGAAGGAGTAGCGGACAGGCAAAAAAGTTGAATCTAACTTTTCTTATTCGTTAATCGAAAGTACGATGTATCATCATCATTCCATAGTATAGTATGATATATTATACACATTCACTTCGTATAATAGTTAAATAACTAATATCCAATTAAATCGTACCAGTTCACCTAACTAATCCAGCTCAGCATAAAAAAAACTCACGCATGGCTCCAATAGAGGTGGGGAGGGCTTAACTAGTACACAACCAACTGGGCTAGGTTCGATTTGGTTAATTAATAACATTTTCATTTTCTTTCATGTGTCCCAAAACAAGAGTCTTTCTTGGTCTATAAATAACATAGATCTATCTGCATAATACTTACAAGTCATCTTCCTACTTGTTCCTCTATGTAATTAAGTAGAGAATCAAAAAAAAAAATTAGAGAGCTGAGTGAGTGATCATGAAAATGTGTGTTATGGAGAAAGTGAGAGAAGCGATGAGATTAGGGAATGAAGATCCGAGAAGAATAGTTCATGCTTTCAAAGTGGGACTTGCTCTTGTTTTGGTATCTTCCTTTTATTATTACCAACCTTTCGGTCCTTTCACAGATTACTTCGGTATCAATGCAATGTGGGCTGTCATGACCGTCGTTGTTGTCTTTGAATTCTCTGTAGGTTCGTCATTACATTTTAATATGTCTAATAATATAGAGCAGATAATTTTAATTTGCTCTAAAAATGTGGCAATAAATGGGTTAGTTGTATTGAAAGTTTAGCTATAATAACTCTAGATTTGTTTTTTTTTTGAGAAAAATATAATTGTAGATTTAAAATGGTTGTTTAACTTTGGTGTGTTGTGTAATGTGTGTATATAGGGGCCACCCTTGGAAAAGGAGTAAATAGAGGAGTAGCAACACTAGTAGCCGGAGGACTAGGAATTGGAGCTCACAAAATAGCAAGTTTGGCGGGTCCGACAGTAGAACCTATTCTTTTGGTAATCTTTGTCTTTTTGCAAGGTAAACCCTGACTCATAACATGGAGATTAGACCATATTAGTTTAGTCTCTCTTCCACAATATCAAAAAGCAGTGGTAAATATATATATATATATATCTGTGCAGCTGCTGTGTCGACGTTCGTTAGGTTCTGCCCATGGGTGAAGACAAGATTCGATTATGGAATATTGATATTCATATTGACCTTCGCACTGATATCATTGTCGGGGTTTAGAGACGAAGAGATATTGGATTTGGCGGAAAGCAGACTATCGACAGTAGTGATAGGAGGAGTCAGTTGTGTCCTCATCTCCATCTTTGTCTGTCCTGTCTGGGCTGGACAAGATCTTCATTCTCTCATCGCCTCCAACTTTGACACTCTCACCCACTTCCTTCAAGGTTTTCTTTGATTCATTCAGACCCTAAACATATCGCTAGGAAACTTTGTTTTCCAAAATTATCACAAGTGTTTAATTTTTTATCAAAACTTCCTAAAAATGACTTCATACAACTGATTTAGGAAGTCTAAACCAAAAAACTTAGGAAATTTTCTAAACATGTCGTTGTATTTTGGTGTATTTAAAAGTGGAAATTTGGCAGAGTTTGGGGACGAATATTTTGAAGCGACTGAGGATGGGGACATCAAAGAGGGTGGTGGAGAAGAAAAGAAGGAATCTTGAGAGATATAAAGAGTTCTTGACTCTAAAAGCGAGGAAGAAGCTTTGGTGAATATACTCTCTCGTTCCTTCTCGCTTCACTTTTTATAGTCATACCACTTTTGAAACAACTTGGATTGGATTCTGTATTAATATTTATTAATCTATGTTTAGGCTAATTTCGCAGAATGGGAACCGCGTCACGGCCAATTTAGGTTTAGGCATCCATGGAAACAATATCTTGCCGTGGCTGCATTACTTCGGCAGTGTGCCTACAGGATTGATGCCTTGAATTCATACATCAACTCTGATTTTCAGGTAATATTGCTTGGATAACATTTATTTTATAAGGTATTTGCATTTTAAAATAATATTTGAAATTAATATATCTATAACTATTTGGATAACATAATGAAAATTTTAGTCTATGTTTATATGTAGTAGATGTTTGTTTTTCTATATGTATGTTATACATAATATGTGTTCTTTTCTAACCCTTTATCACTTCTTTTCATTTAGATTCCAATAGACATAAAAAGAAATTAGAAGAGCCATTAAGAAGAATGAGCTCGGAATCGGGAAAATCAATGAAAGAAGTGTCCATTTCATTAAAGAAAATGACAAAATCATCTTCTTGTGATATTCATGTCTTAAACTCACAATCTGCCTGCAAAGCTCTTTCAACATTACTTAAATCAGGCATCTTGAACGATGTTGAGCCTCTACAAATGATCTCATTGCTAACGACAGTCTCTCTACTCATCGATATCGTTAACTTAACCGAAAAAATTTCAGAATCCGTACACGTTCTTGCATCCCTTGCAAGATTTAAGAACAAGAAGAAGTCGAGCACGTTGTTCGAGAAGCCGGATTCTATAATCATTGGTCGTGACATGCCAATAAAATCTTTCGAAAATGGTCATGTTGTCAGAATTTTACATGATGTTGATAAATTGAACAATATTGATAATTCACGTGGACAGAGTTCGCAGGAATCGTGTAATCATGTCGCCACAAAGATTGTTGCTGATGATTCAATCCATGAAAAACATGAAGATGGTGAAATACATGTACATGCAAATTTTCTAGAAGACGTGGACGGTAATGTCATGGTAAATGGTCGTGTTTAGTACGTTCGAGATTATAGAGAGAGAACATCATTATATAAGGTCTGGTTTTCATTTGGATTTCATGTGTTTTTGAAGCTTTCATGTATTTTTGAACTATTGGTCGTATCTTTATTACAGTTTCCGTTTTTAGTTTTTGTTGCGTTTACTCTTTAATGTGCATTGTACGATTGGAGTAATTAATGGCTTCCGTACGGACGTTGATGCCAAGTTGGCAGCATATGCTATCTAATTCCGCGTTCTAACCATTATCTTTCATATATTAGTACACTAAAAACTCTATAAATTAATAATATTGAGATTAATATATATTTATGATATTTTATTAATTTGTCGAGGTTATTAATTTATCGAGATGATATTTAGGTCAAAATAGCAATTGGAGATCGGAAAAAATTATTAATTTAGCGAGGTATTAATAAATCGAATATTAATTTAGAGAGGTTTAACTGTAGTAGTTTTTAAAATACATTAATCTTTGATTCTCCCAAGTTCTAGTCTATGCCGGGAAGGTATGATTTAATACTTTTAGCCCGAAAATAAAAGAATTTCATAATCCATATGTCGTTTTTAGTAAAAAAGGAGAAAACTGGTGGGCATGGTCATTATACAAAAATGTAAATTAGACAAGTGGCTAAATTATCTATAAGATAAGGTTCAATTCCAAAATTGGTGAAGACACATATGTGGGACTTAAGTCGCCGATTACCATACGTGACTGAGCAATTGGACGGAATATCCATAGCTTTGGTAGAGAGAAACGATGTCAATAACTGACAAATATATCGACTCTCTCTCTCTCTCTCTTTTATTTGAAGTTTTTCATGATAAATCATTAGTCATGTCAAGAACCTTAATACACAATGTTTATTTCTTTATTTTGTTCTTACTCTAAAAAATAATGTTCATAATTGGAAATAAGATTAGGTTTCTGTTTGATAACACATTTGAATTAAATCGGAGTATTTTTCAGCAACTTCTATGTAACAAAACAATAACGAGAAAACTGTATAAACGTAGCCCCTTTTTGGGATTCTAATTTGTGGATTCATTTTTTTTTTAAGACAATTTCTTTTATGAATTTCAAATTTAGTTTTAACGTACACGTAGCCACTTTTAAAATAATATAGATATCAAATGATGGAAAGCACTATTTATTATATAAAACATTTATCTTGAGCGTGAGCCGTGAACTTTATTGTTGCAATTTTTGATCCAAATTCACAATATAAAAAAAAAAGTATGCTACTAATGGTGCTTTTAAATATCGGGTTAAAAATCAGCAACAAAGTAGAATTTGGTTACGTAAGTACTCCCTGCCTCTAATGAATAACAAATACTAAGCCTGTAATTAATAATATTTTCATTTTCAATTTCTTTAATTAACCCTGAAAGTTTGAAGTACAAGTAGTACAATACAACGCACCACTGATTTTCTTTTAAATAATGAAATAACATTTCACGAGTCCCGAATAAGAGTCTTCCTTGCTCTTTATAAATAACGTCGATCCATCTCCACAAAACAGTAGGTCATCTTCGACTTCTTCCTCTTTTTCAGAAACTAATTAGAGAATAAAAAACACTTGAGAGCTAAGTGATCAGATCAAAAGGTGTGATGGAGAAAGTGAGAGATAGTAAGAGAAGGGAGGAGAGTAGGAAAAAGACCCAAGAAGAATAGTGCATGCTTTCAAAGTGGGACTTGCTCTTGCTTTGGTCTCTTCCTTTTACTATTTCCAACCTCTCTACGATAACTTCGGTGTCAACGCAATGTGGGCTGTCATGACCGTCGTTGTTGTCTTTGAATTCTCTGTAGGTCGGTTCATCATGCGACCAAAACCAGCTACTTTTACAACATCTTAATATAGAGACTTAATAGAGACGAATGCGACTTTAGATCTTTGCTGTAACCGGTCAATATTGGAGATTTAACTTTGGGTTGTTGTGTATTTAGGGGCCACACTTGGGAAAGGACTTAATAGAGCAATAGCAACATTAGTTGCGGGAGGACTAGGAATGGAGCGCATCATCTAGCAAGTATGTCGGGTCCAACTATAGAACCCATTCTTCTCGCCATCTTTGTTTTTTGTACAAGGTAATTTTGATAACACTCGTATATTTTTTTTAGATTATAAAAAAATTCTGAATATTTGGCTCATAATCTCTTTGCATATGCAGCTGCATTGTCTACGTTCGTGAGGTTCTTCCCACGGGTGAAAGCGAGATATGATTATGGGCTATTGATATTCATATTGACGTTCGCACTGATATCAGTGTCCGGGTTTAGAGAAGACGAGATATTGGATTTGGCACATAAGAGACTATCGACAGTAATGATGGGAGGAGTTAGTTGTGTCTTAATCTCTATCTTTGTCTGCCCTGTCTGGGCTGGACAAGACCTTCATTCTCTCCTTGCCTCCAACTTTGACACACTCGCTCACTTCCTTCAAGGTCTTTTTTCTTTAGATTCATTATATATGTGCTAGCTAACTTAGAAAACCACTAATGTTTTTTTCCAAAATTATAACAAATTTATTTTCAAGTATTCGATTATGAATTAAAAAGTGGAATTTTGGCAGAATTTGGAGACGAATATTTTGAAGCGACAGAGGATGGGGACATGAAAGAGGTGGAGAAGAGGAGAAGGAATCTTGAGAGATATAAAAGTATTCTCAACTCAAAAAGCAATGAAGAGGCTTTGGTGGGTACTTGTGCTATTTCCCTAATCGCTTCACATTTATAATTATACCCATATTTGAAATAACTTGTATTGATGATAATTTGTGTTTAGGCTAATTTCGCAAAATGGGAACCGCGTCATGGCCAGTTTAGGTTTAGGCATCCATGGAAACAATATCTTGCCGTGGCTGCATTACTCCGGCAGTGTGCTTACCGGATTGATGCCTTGAATTCATACATCAACTCTGATTTTCAGGTATTACTTTTTCGACAACTTTGTTAGGTAGTTGCATTTTAAAATAATATTTGAAAATATAATCAGAATTAAATGCAACAAACAACAAAAAAAAACACAATGAATTCTGAGTCTATAGCTTTAACTTATTACTATATACTAAATGTTCATATATGATTGTTATACATAATTTTTGACCCTTTTTTTATTTATCTCTTTTTTTTTTATTAGATCCCAGTGGACATAAAAGGAAACTAGAAGAACCATTAAGAAGAATGAGCTCAGAGTCAGGAAAATCAATGAAAGAAGTGTCCATTTCATTAAAGAAAATGACAAAATCATCTTCTTGTGATATTCATGTCTTAAACTCACAATCTGCATGCAAATCTCTTTCAACATTACTTAAATCAGGCATCTTGAACGATGTTGAGCCTCTACAAATGATCTCATTGCTGACGATTGTTTCTCTACTCATCGATATTGTTAATTCAACCAGAAAAATCTCAGAATCAGTACACGAGCTTGCATCCGTTTCAAGATGTAAGAACAAGAAGAAGCCGAACGTCTTATTCGAGAAGTCGGATGCCGGAAGCATTAGTCGTGCCATGCCAATCAAATCTCATGTTGTTACAATTTTAGGTGATGTTGATACATCAAACAATGTTGATCAATCGTGTGGAGAGAGTTCACAGGACTCTTGTGATCATCATGTCGCCATAAGGTTGATGATGATTCGATCCATGAAAAACCTGAAGATGGAGATATACATGTACATACGAGTTGTGTATCCTGTAGTCAGACTAATAATGCTAGTGATGTTTTAAGTAATGATACAAAATAATTAGTAATATTTCATCTAATTATTTTATCATGGAATCTAAGGGTGACGGAGGAACTAATCATGAATATTAAATCAAGTTCCTTATAACAAGATTTCGTTCTTGATCCAGACTAATTCGACAGTATAATTTTCTCTGTTTTTTTCGATTACTTTTAGTTTCCAACCAAGCTCTACGGCTTTAGTTGATTTAAACGAAGGGGGATCATCACAAAAACATTATACTGGTGGAGGAGATTTTATGTTCAATCGACGAACTAGCTCAGATTGTTTTCAGCAAACAATCATAATTAAATAAATAATTGAAACAAAGCTGAATTATTACTCATATATAATGGAAGTAAATATATATGATAAAAAAATGTGTCTCTTAATATAATCTTGGCAATTTTAATAAGTGTAGACAAGATCCACAAGTAAATATAAAAATAAATAATCCAAAAAATAAAAGGAAATTATTTGTAGTGTTTTCTCCTATTTTCTATTATACACTACAAAAATGTGTACCTTAACATCAGTTTTTTCTTTTCTTTTTTTAAATGTCAGCATCCGTTTATAAAGATATATGGGACATTGATTATAAATTTAAGTTATAATTGCTTAAGTTGCAAAATTTATGTACGTAAAGTCAGATAACTACAAAAGTGTTATATGTGGCATTAGATGGCAAATACGTACGAATATCTGTAGAGAAAAGTAAAATCTTTCCTATATAGATTACGATATGTGCGTTTTGTCTTAGAAAATGAAATTAAATATAGAGATTTTTTGTCTTCGAGAAGTTGATTGATTAGTGTTATTGGTTTGATATAAGTGATTAGTGTTATTGCAAGATGTAATTATTGAGCCTAGGAAAATGTTAATGGAGGTGCCCATGTTCTCGTAAACCCACGGGCTCATGCTTGTTTGTCTATTGCCTTTTATTTTCCAAATGCTTTTTCAATAGTATTGAAAAAAATGGGGAGCAAATTAAAGTGGAAGGAAAGTTAATAAGTATTAGGTATATGTCTCCATTATTATTAAATCTTACTTTCTTTTTATTTTAACCCTGATTTTTTATGAAAGATCCGTCAGTCATTGATTTGTTGAATAAAATTCCATTTGCTAGTGGGAAAATAATACTGTAATATCTATCATATTAACATTGGGTGGTCAAACTCATGGGTGCTAGAAGCGCAAACTTACTAAATTTGGAGTAGTCAAAAGTGCTTAGTCTGGATGATTATTCGACTTATGAAGAAAATGCGAAACTGACTAAGATGTGACATGACATAACTTCCCATATGTGGGAAAGAAGACGATATTTGGTTTTGGTGGGAATATTATCACGTTTAATTCTTCTGTCTGCTAATTAAGTCCAGCTCTCACAAAACTGTGTGATATCTTCGAGGATCATGAGTTAACAATCAAAACTATAACCCTAGCTAGCTATAATAAACTAATGCAGTCATTGGATTCCAACTAATGGCAAAAGCTACGGCTAACACTATAATAGACAACTTCGCTTATCATGTGCGCTCCACTTGCGTATCAAAAGCTCTACAGCTGTATGGTTCAGAGCTTCCACAATTAATATTTTATCTATCAACTGAATAATCTTAAGGAAGTTCTCGCAATTAATAACAATATATAATCAGTCAATTGATAATATGCACCGTGCATAATTTATTCCATCACTTTAAATATTTTTCTTCGTATATTTTAAGGACGTTCCAGAATTAAACAAACCACTAAAGAACATAAACAACGAAAAAAGTCTATTGATAACGACTTTAATGCGTATCGCGTCAATTTGAAATTTTATACTTTCCTAGAGTCTCCACTGACGAGATTTTAACCGTACATTCAAAGTGGAAAAAGGTACATTTAACATTTGTGCTCAACAGAACACGCATTTAAATATCTTTTTGACTTTCGTGTACGTTTTCACAAAATATATTATACTAATCTTTATCATTCAAGCACACAAATATATTATCTTCAAATATTAGGTTGCATAGCACCTGGCAGTGGTCCTAATAGATGAGATGAGACTGTCCAAGTTGCATGACGTGATGTTGATGTCTCGATGGTGATGGGTCATTAGGAACTTATGTAAACTGTCAAGGGTCAAGCTACAATTTTTTCAAAGTTAGTTCACACAAACTTGTAAAAAATTTAGATGTTTTACCCTTAGGGTTGAATCTTATTAGATATTTCAATCGGGTTGATTTCATATTAGATTAGCCTTGAACATCTTAATCTAGAACTTAGATTTTTTATAAGAGTGGGCTTGGGCAAGGGCAAGTAGCTATAATAAGGTGACCTAAGGATTAAGTGTGGTTTTGAAGTGGTTCAAGATTAGAGGCGATGTAAACTTTGAGAATATGTTTAACAATTTTTCATGCCAAAATAAGGTATATGAATATGAATACAAACTGTTACAGATTACAATCACACAAGCAAACCAAAATAGTTAAAATTTCCCAAGGCTTTATATTCTCATTTCCATTAATAATAGTTGCTTTTATTGGTTTCCATTGCCAAATGCCCACCACTGCGCCTTACAGCTCGTCCTACACGAAATTTAGAGCCATACCATTTTAGGACAATTAAGATGATTCAATACGAAAATGCATATAAACAATTTTTAAGTGGTTGAGATAGAAAAACCACTTACATGGTAATCATCCATGTAATCACGTGGATTTGGCTGCAAAACAAAACAAACCATTTTCAACGTATTCACTCACTTTTTTTCACCCAGAAATATAGAGTAAGAATAGGAAAACTATAGACTTGAGTTGGTCTCAAAGTGTACGTACGCGTTTGTAACGTCTCCTCCTGTCTCCATACCGGTGGTCCCTTTCCTTTCGTCTGCGTTCGCCTTCTTCCCTTGCTTTCCGAGCTTCCTGTAAATGTCAATTTGTATGCCATGCTCGTGATTAAGATATATACACAGAAGAGTTGAAAAACAAAAACAAAACAAGAACTTGTTTGTAAACTACAATATACCTCATCTTCTCTAGCTTTTCTTTCTTTCTCAGCTCCACAAATAACTCCTTCTCAGACTGGTGTGTATGGCTGAGTTTGTAGCATATCAAAATTACTAATTAGACATCTTGTACACAAAGCACATAGCAATTCTCATTTCTATTTACTAAACACTGGTCACATGGGGAAACTTCTTTGATTGTATCCAAAAAATAAGCAAAAAAGATATCCAAAGGCTTTGGAAATCTACCTCCCTGTGCTGGTCAAAATACTCATCCACCATGCTTCTTGCATATTCCGGGTCATCGCAGATCAAGATATTGTCAAAAGATTGAACCAGCCTTCACCCTGCAGTATTTAACATCAACGTCTTCATTCAGCTTCACTAAATAAGCTTGGTCCCTCATCTAAAAATGAAGGCATTTATCTGATATTTTCTGTTTCTTTTTGTTTTGTGTTAAATCCAGGTTCTACCCTAAAAATTTTGGATGGTATATATGTTCCTACAAGCTGCATGTCATTTGCAATGACTATGATATAAATGTTCATCCATTTCTGGTGATGGAGTGATTATAAAAGTTAATATGCAACAGCTCTCAAAGAAAGATCTAGATCTTACCTGCCATACTTCAATGCCTGCATATCTTATAGGCTTCAGAACATAAAGATCTGGATCATCTTCAAATTCTGAGGAAAACCGAGAAGCTCAAGCTTTAGTATTTACAAGAAAATCCAGCCCAAAACACAAATACACACTAAATAGCTAGAAACATGCCTGGATTATCTATCCATGGGTTCTTCCATTTTCCCTTGTAGTTCGGGTTCTTGATTCTCTGTAGGAAAATAATGTTTTGAGAAAATGTCAAATGGTGTCGAAGAAGAATGTGGTAATCTATGTAACCATTGATGACTGTCAAATCAGTTACCTTTGGTTTCCAAGAACCTTTGAACGTAGGATTTGGGATCTTTGGGGGTTCCCAGAGACCGTTTTCTTCCTCATCCCAGTCCTCAGGCTAAACAAGGAGATGTATAGATACAAGACATAAATCTTATTAACACTATCACAAACCAATGAGTTCCAAAAAGGATCACAATGTCAAAGTTTGCAATAGTAGAGGGGAGGATGAAGAAAAGAATGATGGATCTCTGAGACTACTACTAAAAAAACTATAAAACAATCACTTTAAGTAGCCAGTTTAACATTACATACCTCTGTAGCCTTTTTTATCTGGAATTTCTCGCGAATTGAATCAAAACCCTGGTTACAAAGAAAGGAAGAACCAGTTGCATGAATCAAACTAAGAATTAAAAAGTATAGGAAGTGAATAGCTTTATCTCAATTACAAATAGTAGTTTTTCTATATTGCTACCATGTTTATTAAAAAGTTACCTCTGGTTTGACATCGTTAGGGTCATCAATATACTCTCTATCATCCCAGTCCTCTGGCTGCAAAAACAGATTGGTAAAATCTATCAACTTAAAGATGAAAGCAATGTACTGTAAATGCATATCTTAAGCTCAGATCAAAACTATAATCCATTGTTCTCGTCATAAGTCATAATAGCTAAACTAGGTAACTATCTCAGGAAAAGACTATCCAATCTTGCAAATGTTTGGTTTAGTGATTCACATAACATTTAAGAATGACTCTTGGAACCTTATGAGCAGCCAAACAGTTACCTTCTTTGCATTCTTAACCTTTATCTTTCTTGGAGGAAGGATGTCCCAGTCTGTGTACATACTGCCAAATTCTCTCTCTTTATTATCAACCAGAACGCTGTAAGAAGCGTCAGGCCATAGAATAAATGTGTAAAAATGATTTAATTTGTCTGTTTCACATTGCAAATCTTTTAATTGGATAATTCTGTCCCTGATATGAAAGAATAACATGAAGCTTCTTTGTCTCCGTTCCGCATATATCTGGTCCCAAACATTAGACTGCATAGAAAAAAGCACTAATGAGAATACTCAACACAACACCATGTGAAGATAGTAAAAGGATGAACCAATTAATCAATCATTTCATTAGTTCACAGAATCAAAACATCTCCACCTTTTCATAGGATCAACTAAATCAACATCTTCATAATTGTTCTTCTCTACAATATACCAAAATCTAGGCAACTTGACTAAGATTCCATACAACCTTTTATAACTGATATTCATTGAAAAGGCATAATGGTATAAGACACAAGATTACCTGTAAGGGTATCACCACCAAATTGCTTCTGGTTAACATAGCCAGAGGAGGAGCTTGATATAAGCGCCACCACATTCTATATCTTGTTTCAATCTTGACTGAGTACTGAACAACAAGAGTCCGGTTTTTGTTGCTAAACTCGAAATCTTTGCAGAAATAGCATAATGCTTGGCATCATTATAGGTCTGAATACCTAAACACATGAAGAAAAAATTTCCTAAGTCTAACCAAATATAGATTCAATTTTCCTCAAGTTAACTTCAAAGATAGAAAGCCAGTACACATGAGAACTCCATGCGTTTAGTCTACAGAACAAAAAAACCGGTGCCATTCAACAAGAAGAACATATCAAAGAACTTAAACATTGCGGCATAACCAAAGATCTCAGGGCAACCATGAAAGCAGAAAGAACTTAATATTTGCTTGTAAAAATCTACTTAGCATTGCAAAAAATCAAGTGAAGCCCTTAACGCCAAAAGATTATAGATAAGCAATCTTGGGTCGGAGAAAGGAAGTACCTTTATTGTCAGGATCACCGGGCCATTTGCCGGCAGTGCTAAAGGTTCCGGCTTTGCCTTCGTTTCTTTTCCAATCAGATAATACCCATCTGCTTTTCCATCCACCTGAACACATCTTACAAAGTTAATTGTATAAATCTATAAATAGAAACCAAAAAGGAGAAATCCAGAACTATACAATCGTTATATTAACCAAAAAAGGAAAGCCTAGAATAGAAGATTCCAGTGAGGAATGATTTTGGCGTCACTATCCTAAATAACCAAATCTACCAAGTAAATTGACTCTTCACTCATCATTACCAATAAATTCAAAAGGCAGCTTCGTCCCGGAAAGAAAAAAAAAGAAAAAGTGTTCACCTTCGAAATGCTCCTCTAAGAAGATCTCGGGAAAGCCAAAGGAGCAAAAGTGAGAAAGAAGAGGAAGAAGAAGCAGAAATAACTAAAGCTTATTTGGGGGCAGTCCCATTTTCACACTCATTCACCATGGTTAGGAACATTGTGCTTGACCTTTATATCAAAGAAAGAATGTTGACTCCAGAGTCGCTATGGGTTAATTACAGTATTACCCCTAGATTCGTCTTCTTCTTCTTCAAGTCGTCGGCAAGCGTGGACCGCTCGAATGTTCAAAGTCGTTTTATCTGCGTAAGATATGGGCCAAAACATAACCCTTCAACTGGTCCGAAATTCATAATTGCACTCATCTTCTATTGCCATTAAGTTTATAATAAAGGTTGGTCTAATTATATCCACTAATCCTGCCTAACATATTTATCATCCTTTTCTTTTCGCGTTAATGAAAATCGTATCCTCATTAATGACGAGGATATCCAATAAATTTTTAACCCCGTAACCAATAATAATATAACATGTCAGCATCTTTAGCCCAATAAACACGACATTACTCTTCTCCCAAAGTTTCCCATTGACCTCACATTAAGCAATTCGGACAAGAAGCAAAACTAATTTAGTTATTTAACCCCATATTATAAATTCTCAACCCTTGTGTTCTTTATTTAATTATTTAAGACCGATTCTTTTAGTGGAAAAGATGTATATGCCTCTATTTCAAAGGTGACTCACTTACAGAACACGTGCGTGGCGCGTGACCTTCCTCCATCTTCCCATTGTGCTCATCTCAGATCTTCCCCTTACCACAGATGGCCTCCGACACCCCCTGCCTATCTCCGTCGCCGGCGGTACGAGTCGCGTGGACGTATTCTGGCATGAAGGAATGCTTCAACACGCCGCCGTAGAAGGCGTCTTCGACTCCGGACTCGACCTTGGATTCCTCGACGTATTGGAGAAGCACCCGGAAAACGCCGATCGCGTCAGGACATGGCTTTCAATCCTCCAACGCGGTCCCATCGCTCCTATATCAATTGGTTTCCCGGACGTCATGCAATCGTTTCGGAGCTTCTAATGTTTCACACTTCGGTATATCGATCTAAGGTTCGAATTAGGGCGAAAACAAGAAACTTTACGAAAATGTGTTTCTGACTTTGGCGGTTTAACCTAAAAGAATCAGACTTTGATCTGTGATCAGTGATCTTTCTTTCTCATGTTTGTTTCTGTGGTCCTTTTGCAGAATACATTAACAAGCTAGATAGAGGCAGATAAATCAGGAGAAAGGTGTAAAATTGCTGAAGGTACTTTCATGAGTCCAGGCTCGTGAGAGCTTCTCTTCTTGCAGCTGGAACTACTCTGTCAACAATGCGTCATTCTTCGACTGTCATGGAAAATTAGCATATGCTCTGGTACGTCCACCAGGCCACCACTCACAGCCTACTCAAGCAGATGGGTATTGCTTTCTCAACAATGCAGCTCTTGCTGCGAAGCTGGCATGGATTAGATTCTTGTTCCCGAGTTGCGGTTATTGACATCGATGTACACCTATGAAATAGGCAGAGCTGAAGGGTTTTAGGTCTGATAAGGGACTACGCGGTGTATCGCTACATATGGATCCGTGGGTCATGGGGCTCGTCTCTACATCATTACAAATGGGTCGATTGATGAACTTGGTGGAGATGTGGGATTGAGTTCTCAACCCTGAATGTTCCTTTACCTAATGAGGACGGATGATCAGGGTTATGAGATATACCATGACAGAGGCTAGTGGTTCCTGCAGCTACAGAAAGTTTGGACCCGAGATATGGTCGTTCTCGTTGATTGGGTCAAGACTCCAGCCTATGATAAGTTCTTCTCTTTGCCCAAAAAACGTGTAGACTATCTATGCTAGACATAATTCTCCTCTGAATTGAGCACTTCTGCATGATTTTGTTCATAATTATTGAAGCGAGGTTACGGGTAAATAGCTTATATACGTAACTTTGACAAGTCTGTTTAGAAGTTAGAACTTAGAGCTTAGAAAAATTTAACGGCTCTGGTATCCGACACATCATCTCTCTAACATTCAGATAGCAAAAGATAGATGCAGACTTTTATCTTTGCTTCCAGATTGTTCATTCTCTCTTCGTTTATTCTGATTCAGAGGAGGAGGGTATATTGAGCTTAGTGAGTTTATTCCAAGCTTTTAAAGGCCTTGTACAGGCTGTTCCCTTTTTAGCCATATGGAAGTGTCTGGTACATAAGGAATCTATTTTAAAGTTCTTCGGCCCAAAACATTCATTAGAGATCATGATGTCTAGTTTGAAGGGTGATTAGAGTGTCGTGGACTCAATGATAACCAGTTGATTGCTATCGGATCTGCAGTTTGAGCCAAGCGGAAGACAATGCCTCACGATGAGTGGATACAGAAGGATTAGAGGGAGATAATGAAGAGGCAGAGGAGGGCACAGTCATGGAAGGTTGCCTTATGGTGCAGAGGCGGGAATTATCCTGCTTAACATGTGCAGCCTCTGCCTCCGCGCCATACTCGAAGCGTGCATTAAAAATTCAAAACCGCGTCCATCTGATCGATTGCTTAGCTATCCTGAAGAAAAGCTGTGACAGCAGCCGTTAAGTCAATCAAAAAGATACCACACGGACAGTTGTTCATTTCTCAGAAGGGAACTTGAAGATGTGTTGGACGAATGAGTTAAACAGCTTCCTCTTTGTGTTGTGGGTGTGTGACCTACTGGGACATGGATCTCGTTGTAGATTGAAATGGCTAAAGAGCTCTTCTTCTCCAGACAAACTGAATCACATGTTTGGCCCTTTCTGCCATAAATCAATCGGAGGTCAAACGCATGTATATAAATGTTTGTTGATCAAACACTCTTTTGGACGATAGCAATTGAATTACACGATTTGACTGTCTTTTTCTTCTTCTTTTGAAATTTAGTTTAGTCAAACCAAAAACATGAATATCAGAAATGTGTATCATATTAAGAACTGTTCTACATTTCTTATGAGTTTATAGAAATCTCGTTATTTTACACTAAAACGCTCCTTTTATCCGTTGAGTTGATTTTTGGGCCTGTTTGTTGAATTGATCTACTGCAACACTCAAAACATTTCAAACTATTTCGGAAAGTGACAGGAAAAAGGTTACGTAAAATTTAATTTGAGTAGTGGTTGAAAGATAGTTAAGTCTTAGAATACAAAAAAACACCTTTTATGTCACGGAATATTTGTTTTGAAATTAAATTATATATATATATATATGTATATATATTCCCACGTTCTATCAATTCAAAGAGCCAAATAAAAATAGAGCCATTGTCGATCGTACGGATAGCAGTAGAAAATAGCGGATCCTTAAAAAAAAAAAAGTATGTCGAATTCGAGAAATATGTTCGGATAAGATCGGTGGTCTCTCCGCAAAGATCGGGAGGTGAGGATCACTTATAGAACCCTCGGAAAAATAAATGTAAAAATTTGTTTCCCCTCTCTCAAATTATTAGGAAAAACTTGTATAAATTGTTGTAAGAACTATATGTTAAACAGATTCCAAATGCTTTTTAAGTGTGTATTTTGTTTTACTTTACTGTATACATCGGATAAGTGACTGACCCCCAAACCAAAAACCCAACCATTCAATAATTTTGCAGATCATTTCAAAGATACGCTCTAAATGTTAGGGGTGTGCAATACTAAGGAACTTGCAGAATGGGTTGGATTTTTTCCAAATTTCAAGACTCAATTTCAATTCAGTATACCACCAAGTCCTATCAACCTGATAAGTTCACAAAAGAAAGTGGATAAGCAGACTGGAATTATATTTTGAAACGTGTCCAACGAATCTGTTTTTGTGTTAATCGTTTACATCAAAAAAGCAGAACATCATTTTTAACGGCTTATAGTAGAGATGTATTTGGAGACTCTCTTCGAAAAAGAAAAAAAAAACTGTAAGGACAAAAAGAGAAGAACAATGTGGTGTAATTCCACTTGTCTCTCTTCCTCTCCAGGTAAACCACATTAGTCTTTTCAGATTTTTGTACACTTCTCCACCCCACCTATCTCTCTCTCTCCTTATTCTTCTTCTATTTCTTTGGTTTGCCCTTTTCTTTGATTTATTCTTCCAAAATCAAATAGTTCTTTCTTTGATCTCGTCACCGAGATAACTTGAGGTTTCACTACAACCCAAACGAGAAGTAGAGATATCATTGAAGAGAAATCACAAAGAAACGTCCATAGATTTATCATCAGAGCGTGTTTGCTATGTCCACCGCAACTTCTTTTACGATTTTGGCCGGTAATTATCTCCTCTCCTCCCTATTTCTTTAGATAGCAGCGAAAAATCTTTCTCAAAAAAAGGAGTGTTGATTTAATATTGCCTCAAGGCTAGCTAAGTCCTTTTCTAACCCCTATGTCAAACGGTTATATAACATGACCAAGTTGGTGATATATATTTATGTATATTATATGGTGAATTTTGCATCTAGGTCATGGATCAACGTCCCTGTCCCTGTGATTGTCGATGAAAACTAAATAAGTTAATTTCTTAAGTTCAGACCATAAGAACCCTAAATTTTATTTTAATTTTCATTTATATGCTAGCAGGTGGTAAATTGCCCAAAAGAAGTAAAAAAGAAGTTCGGTAACTGAACCCACCTAAATTTCAGAATTTGCTCAACCCAAGAAACTCCCAAGGGAAACAGCTCCTGAATCAGATTTGGGGTTCTATCCTGAATTATGGTTTAAAGCCTACAACAAAATCCTCTTATAGATTCCCTATTTTTACAATCTAAAGGGTTTTTTTTATAGTTTTTCAGAAAGGTCCTTGGTTTTTGGCTCTTGTATGAATATATATATATATATGTGATATGACTAATAATTCCCTAAGATTCAGTCAGCTTTTTTTTGATAATGCCAGTAAAAGGGAATTGAGAGATAGCATCCATGTGTGATGCAGGGCTGCAGAAACTTTCACTAAGTTTTCCAGCTTTATAGGATGACTTCCATGTTATCGCTTTCATATACTATAACCGCAGTATTTGACACCATGTGCACATATGCTGATACATCATATCAATCATAGAACTTTCATCTACAAGTGTGGTCCCTGTAAAAATGTTTACATCCACATCACCAGCATGATAATTTTAAATCATTATTTTGGTTCTCCAAAATTTTCCCTCTTTTTCTTCTAGTAGTACTGTTTAAGCTGAAGTCAATTTAATATACGTATATAACATATCATTTCCAAAAAACTTGGCTAGAATTCCCTAATTTTAACGTTTTCTGTGACATTTCAATAAGGCCTCGCTGTACCACACTTCGATGTTCTATAGACCATAAACAATCATAAAGACACTATATAAGATCATAAATGCCAAATAGTTTATACTAATAGTTTACTTAATGCCTACAAGATCGTGCCATAATTCGTTAATTTGGGTTCAAATTCAGTACGTGTGAGAATGTTAGAAAGAAAAAAGAAAAAGGTGGGCAAATAATTAGAAACTCTTCTACATTATACTACCATATAAATAAATAATGGAGAATGTAACATATAGGATCTGAGTTAAGGTCAAAGGGCCCATTTAATAAAACATTGAAAGATCGTCTTGCACAAAATAGGGTGAAGCAAGTGTTAGAGTGGAAAGTAAAAATGATCTTGTTCTACCCAGTTCCAGTAACAGATTTCTTGGTCTGTACAAAAGCAGCAAACTATTAAATCCATGGCCGATCTTCTGACGACTTTGGTTTGATCCTCTCTCTCTCTCTATATCCCCTCGCTCCACACACACAAAGTCACAGCCATATATACACAAAATAAAAGATTATAATTTAAGATAGTTTTCATCACATATATATGTAAGGACTTTCTGGAGGCAAATAATAGTTAAAGTCATCGTTTTCTAACATGACTGTCTTCTCCGTGCGAACTTCATCAACCATTCTTCATCTCTTTACCATCTTTACTCATGTGCGCCTTGAGGTATGTGTGCAGACATAGAATTCATCAAGAACCCACCATACCAGAAAAATACACGCTTTCATATGTATGTGTGTATATACATGTATATATATGGATGTTCTTAATCAAATTACCTATTTTACAGAATTATTTTAAAAAGTAAATGCCTGAAAAGGACAATTAATTAATAAACTGGACGAGCCCAAGACCAACCGTAAAAAGATGCTTAGTAAACATAAAAATTTTTGTATGCAGATAGCGTTACTTTACATAACCAAATTAAGACAGAAAACTCACTGATACTTGATCAAAATTTTGCGATAGTATTGATACTTTAATGGTTTTTACCCGCTGAAAGCACACTATATATATAGAAGCTCTGAGTTCGTTCTAACTATAAATCATAGAAGAACTACAAAATTAAAATTTCTCATAAAATATCAAAACCATGTTTTAAAACAGAAAAACTATATTTATACTATAACAAATCTCCTGATTCTATTTTGGCAGATGGTTTAATAAAGAGGTTACATTTGATGTTCAAGGTAAAATGGCTTAGAATAAAAAGAATTACGCTAAACTCGATAATTTGTAATTGTTCTGAATATTGGTAATGGTAACAATCCTTCTATTATTTATTTTATTTTTCTATTTCCTGTAAAAAGATATTTATAGGTTATTTCTTTTCTGTTCCATTATTGCATGCACATTAGCCTATCAGAAATATAAAATAGTGGCAAACAAGACAATAACTTGTCCGTATATGCAAATAATTTCAAAATATCATAATAAATTTTCAAAATATATATATTTGGTTTAAGAGACCTCTACAAATCAAGTTATATAATATCAACTAAGCGTACCATACGCAAGTTTGTTCCACTTGTGACGGTGAGATGTAACCATTGTACGAATTTACTCTCCCTCAACATTGGAGGTTCTCTTCATCAAACCTCTCCTCCTCCCATTCATCAAGATCTTCAGGTAATATATCATTGATAACCATTAATGAGTCCTTTAAAATTCTTTGTTACCATAACGAAATGCGGCTTATCTAGGTAGTATTTGTAATCATAGAAACCGCATAAACAGCAATAACCTCTTCGTGACAAGAAAGATTGTGGATCATCTTCTGGGAGCACCAACAACACATCAAAAAATGTCGATCAATGAGGAACCAAGAATGCACTCCTATTAGTCGTCAGATCCTCTTTCCACTCATATTATACAAAGAATAATTTGATGATACTGTAATACATGCCATCACATACAAAGCCCCTCAGTCAATAGTTTCATCTAACTAGTAATTTTATTTTCATGGCAGCACCGGAGGAAAAGAACAACGTGTTCCTTCGGCCTACAACAGATTCATCAAGTAAGTAATCAGTTACAGCTTTGGTCTCTCTTTTAAATAATCCTCTCAACTCCTTCACTGAATTTCAATAACCCTTGTTGTTAATCAGAGAAATCCAAAGAGGATCAGGCTTACCAATCAGAGATTAGTCACCGTGAGGCGTTATGCTTTTAGCTGCTAAAAATGTAAGCTTCTTCTTTATCATTCTTGATTTTTCTGGAGAAATATATAAAGTGAGTGGTCCCTTCTGGATATAACTCAGAACAAAATTTTGTTTTGAAGTGACTTCAATTAATTAAGCTATATAAAGTCTTCTTTAATTCAGTGTTTTTCTAATACTATAAGTAACTGTAATGTGTATTTCTCGACATCATTTTTTGTTTAAATTAAACAGATTATCGTTTTATGACTGGATAAAAATCTGATAGTTGTAAGCTGCTACAATAAGGTAGTACAATGTCATAAACTAATTACAATATAGATGTAAGTAGAGGAGAATTCACAGGGCTTGATACTCTTTTCTCTGTTATGAGCTAAGGTGATTTTTTCCAGAAATATGATGTATGTCCAATAAGATGATGAATTCAACTATACACCAATTGGTGGAATGATTTTTAGTTATTACAGTATGCCTTATTTTTAAAATATTTTTATTTTTTTATTTTGTGTATATAGTGGGCACATTTTCCTCACATTCACTTTGGATTAAGCTGGATGGCAACAGGAAAGGCAAGCAAAATTAGACCCAGACAGTTGCAGGCCAAAGTCCTAATGGCTATTCTCAAAGCCTTCATATCTTCTATACATATATATGTGACGTATTGTATATAAATTAATAGAATGCTTTATGTTTATGTTTGGCCGTTCGCATTTTGAATGCGTAAAAGCAAACTGATGATGGAAGAAGACGAGGAAATACATAACCTTACATAATAATATAAATATATACATGTATATACGCTATATATTTCCCTTCTTTTTTCTTGCTCGAAACTGCATCTGTAACAAATTTCAAGCTTACTATCCTAATTAATAAGTGAAGTCTATTATGGTTTTACATATTTAGACCTAATTATTTTAGGAAGGAGTCTTCTTTAAAGATTGTAATATCAATTTCCCCTTTCCTCATTCTGAAAAGATTATTAGCTTTTGTGTGGTCTGTCTTTATATATATAATAAAAGTAGTTTCTTATAGTTAAAATACATATACATGACATGCAAAAGGTACATGTGAGAATCGATTGATTCTATATCAATTTCAATTAATGTAGAGAATTTGGAATACAAATAAAAAATTTGGATATATATGTTGAACTTCCGATGTTTGTCTGTGTATACGATTTATATATCTCAGCACATAACTGAAAGTATACTTTCACAGCAAGTGAGTGGTAAGGATGAATTCCATCTTGGATGTGATTTGTAACTTTTCTGGTGCTGGGAGAATGGTCTGAGCAGCAACTCACTCATTCCAAAGGAAGCTTATTCTTTACTAAAAAAGCAAAAGGCTCATAATGAATAGTTCAATTAGTTTGTTTTTTATTAGGTTTTATTTTTATCTATGAGAAATCAATGCTAAATCTTAAATTCTTAGCAGTCATACTACTCAAACTTTAATTTAAAAATTAATTAGCAGTGTTAAACTCCGGTTTTGAATCATTGAGTGGGGCTGGCTAATGAACCAGTGGTTCATAGTCATTACAGTTTATGCAGATGTAGATCGAAAAGTTATTTTCCACAGGAGACGCCTGTATCTTGGGAACAAAACTTAGTACGTAATAAATTATTATCCGTCAAAGGTTAAAAATAATGAACTCTTCTAATGACACAGACAAAAACGTTGTCTAATATTTCAAATTTAATGCAGTATACCATATATAAAAGTAAGCTATAAATATTTTTATGTGGCCTTTGGTCAACTTTATTTAAAGGAATGCCACTCTGGAAAAATAAGTGATTCAAGCATAGACTCTGAATTTATAATAGTTTCTGCACGTCTACGACCATCGGTTGGCTATTCAGTACGTGATGGATTACCTTTAGAACTTCTGGTACCATCTGAAAATGGACTTGAACTGTTTCTTGTAAAGCCCTGTCTTATGAAACTAATATCTCTCTCTCGCCTCTTCCACCCCTCAGAAAATTTTGGGGGCGAAGGTTTAGAGATTTGGGGCCCTCTCCAATGTGTGCAACAGTAAGTAGGAACCCTTACATTACCATCGTCCATACTAGAGTGATACACCACATTTTTTCTTAAAAATATATAAGCTAAAGCATAATTGAATTAAAAAAACAAAAAAAAATATAGGGAGGCGAGGAGATGACATTTTTGTTGGATCGGGTCAAAAGAAAAGCGGAATCTGAAACGTCAAATCGTAGTTGCGGAGTATTTGTATGTCTTTGGCCATTTGTACCTCTGATAAGTCTTATCCACCCTTTAATGTTTCTTTTCTTTCTTTTTCCCTCTTTGACTGCACTCCCTAATTTTGGGGTTTCTGCCTCGTAAGGTTTCTTACACAATACTGTGACTCAGCAAACCAAATCTTTGCTAACAGGTTTGCTCTCTTTCTACTCGGCTCCAAAATCAAGACCAATTTCTCTTAAATCTAATCAAATCAACCTATGAAGGAAATTTAAATGACGAAATTAATTCAGAAAAAAGCAAACTCGGAAAAAATCAATTCGAAAAAAAGCGCGGATAAAAAATAACCCCTATTTCAGAGGAAAATGAAGCTACATGTAATCTACTATAAATAAAGATATCTCTTCTACCGTCAATAATCTAACAATCAGAGCATAAATCACCTCATTCCGTTTCAAACCCACTAAGCTACTGCACAAATTCTATGAACTACAGGCAACCAGTCCACTTCTCCAATGAGTAGCTGACAACACTACAAAAAATGGAAGCTATGTCATCAAAAACTTTAATTGAACTACTGCTGGTTTCATGGCCAAACAAGCCAATCACAACTCCAAAAGTATGCTTCCTTCTATGGATACAAAACATACTCGACAATATTTATATATAAATCTACTTCACATACATACATATATCTTAGCATCAATAGTAGACCTATTCATCTCGAGATTCGAATCACTCTTCGTCTGAAAGGCCCACCACATCATTGCCGCCTACAACCCATTGCTCAAGCTCTGCTGCTGCTGTAGGTGGATTAACACCTGAATATAATATCGGTCGAGAAGCGATGTCGAAGGTTGGAATATGCGGGGTTATTGAAGAGGATGGTCGATGCAGAATTTAGGTGCGGTGCCTGCAAGTGTAAAACTTGCATTGACAACTGGTGTAGTTGCTGGGGAGAAACTGTTGGAAAAATTATATATCCATTTTTGGCTAAAATTTTGTATTTTTCATTTGGTAGAGATTGGAATTACCATCGTCATCAATGGTATAAGACAACATATAGGAAAAAAATAAACGCGGACAAATTGTTTGCCATTATATAATAATTAAACAATAAAAAACTCTATAAATTAATAATATTTGGGATGCGATATTTTATTAATTTATAAATGATAATAATTATCTAAGAAATAAATAAATGGCCACTTTTTATAAAATATCTATTAATTTATAAAATTTTTATTCAAAAAATTAAAAAATAAATAAATGAAAATTTTTGATCTAAATAAAATTAATGTAACGGATATGCTAAAATTTAATGATTTTGGACTTGAAGTTTAAATTTTTAAAAAAATTAAATTAGCACGATAATAATATTTAAAATTTTAGATGAATTTAAGTATATAAACAATTAATATAAATTTTAAATTTACTGATTATTTGTACTTTAATTATTGTTCTTTAAACAGTCTATCCTATTCTTTGACCCAAATTAAGCATGTTGCCATTTGAAAATTACTAAAAAGTTTTATTTTATTTTATGAAAATTATTTTGATAATAACAATGAAATAGTTTAAAAGCTCCAAACATCGTATTTGCTTATATGAAGAAGTTATTTTTGGGATTCCATATAAATTCATAAAACAAATTATATTATCTTTATATATATATATATGAGAAATTTACATAGTTATTAATTTATGTTGATAATGGGGACCACTTCTTTACATGAAGTTAAAAATTATTATCTTATTATCTTTCCAAATTTTGTTCATTTTTTTATCCCCGACCGACTTGCAGGACCGAGTAAATTTGTTAATTTGCTAATTATTTTATTAATTTATCGAGTATTAATTTATAGGGAGTTCTATTAACAAATTAGACATTAAGATCAAATAAAGTGGAATGAGATCATAATTATTTTTCTATTACATTAAATTAAATTTGAATGAACATAACTTTATGATAATTTTAAATCAATATTAGTTTCTCTAATATTTAACTGTTTTATGTTTTTGTTATATTTCTAACGATAATCTTGGTTAATTTGTTTTAATCTGAGTGTTTGAAAATACTCTTTTAAAGTGAAACTATTTTTAATAGTATAATAGATGGAATAAGATAGAAAACACTCTTGAGTAAATATATAGCCTTGCCGTCTTCCTTTTTTAATCTCATCCAAACAAATGGCATATTTACTTTGCAATTTTCGGAAGAAGTACAATCTTTTAAAATCATAAACCTAACTCTAATTCAATA
>CM051362.1:2570638-2595393 GCA_028015245.1 Cardamine occulta | reverse complement strand
AAATGCCATGACAAACTGGGGGTTTTAACTTGGAAAATCAAAGTTTACAATTTCGGAATTGAGAGAGAGTGATAAAATTACTTTTATGTATTACTTGGGGGGCATACAAATTGAAAGGTTAAGAGAACTATAATACATCGAAAATAGATTGGACAATAATGCAATTATATAGTAGTTACAAGATTAAAGCAACTGAGTACCAGGATCCTAAGATTGCACAAAGCAAGGAGATGTTCCTGAGGACATCTAAATACATCATTATGTACCTGCTTCCAACCCACTTTTTTTTTCTTCTTCATCTCCGGACGAAAGTAACTGAAATGCATAAAAGAGAAGTTAACTCCAAAAGATAAACTTTATCACTCATATGTTAAACCACATAAAAATGTAAGAACAGTCTCCCTAAGAAAAAAAATGTTACCTTCTTTAGTTCATTCCTGAGATGGCGCATGAAGAGGAAAGAAAAGAAGTACAATTAACAAAACAACAACACTTGGCGGAGTGAAAAATGAGAACAAGTGAATCTTTCTTGGCTACTAGGATGAGACGACGTACTGGAAGTACTTATTCATTCTTGTCTCAGACCATTCTGAAGTCAAGTTCTAAGAAACCTAATATGTAAATTCGAATATCCATCTCATTGCTCTCCGATATAACAACCAGATAATTCGGATCATTAAAATTTATTGATTTCAATAACTCTGTCTGCATTGTAAAGGACATTAAACTTCAAGACTGAATATATAATACTTAGTATGCTTTCCCCCTTGACCAACATAATCTCCTCCCACTTTTCCAGCAAATCCCCACAAGGAGATCGTCAGAGTTAATTTAAAAGTAGTAATCTAGAGCAATAGTATCTCTGAACCTGGAAATTCTACCTGATGCTAATCTCTTGCGGCACAATATAAAGGATGAGTCTTGTCCTCCTAAATTTCAGCTCATATAATGAGCCTATTAACCGGCTGCCTTTTTGGGTTTCTCAATCACAGGCTCTGTAAAATATAAATCAATCTTGAATCAGTCGAAACTTGGGGACATAATAATATTTCAAGTATAAATGAGAAAATATGATAATTGAGTTTGTCTTGAGAAACCTAACCTGGACGGCAAAAGGGAAACTTAGTATTGATAGGTCTCACTGCCGCAAACAAAACAAAACAAACAAAACAAAATCCAATCTTTAAAATGGCTCAAGAAAAATGGGCGATCTTGTGTCTTGGTCAAGTTAAAGCTGCCAAATCAGTCTCTATTACTTCGATCTCTCCAATACAACAAAATGCAGAAGGGATTACAGAAAAATCGGAGGAACAATCTTGGATTGTGGGAGTGGACCAACTTACTGACGAACAAAGGGACATGATCGTCGGCATTATAACGGTCCGACGAGGTATCCGATCCAGAAAGCTGGGTCGTGAGTAAGACTAGAAGTAAAGTGGGCAGAAATTGCGCCATGAATTGGCACTCTTCTGCTGCTTTTCCAAAATGAAACGGTTCAGAATATGTGCAAGAGGAGCTTGAGGAAATGACATATTCTTTTAAATCTTATTAATCTAAGCTAGTTTCAAGCAAAGAAAAGTTGAAACCATACAGAAACATTACATAAACATGAGATGATTGTAGAGGCCCAAAGTCAAACCTGAAAATGAAATGATGAAAAATAAACAAACTAGAAGGTTTAGTCTTAATGGGGGCTTTTTCTTTTCTTATTTTCATCGGCGGTTATTGCTAAAGGCCCAATTCATTAGGGTTTAGTTTAGTTTAGTTTATTACTTTACAATATAAAAGCTTTGTCTCCTCAGAATTCCTAGGTTTCTCTTGTCTCATCATTCAGGGTTTGTGTCTCTTAACGACTGTAGGAATTCTAGCTTCATTCTTCTCCGTTCAGGTGTGTATACTGTACATTAGAAGATACTTGTCTTCTCGAGCTTCTTTTTAGGATTTCATTTTTTTTTCTTTTGTTTATTGTTTCTGTTTCGAGGATCAGATCTTTTGCTAAACTGAGACAAGCTTAACATGAGGTACCCAACGCTTTCTCTCTCACATTCACAGTTCTAAGGAAGTTAAACTCGTATTTTTCGTATGCAATTTGTTTCACAAAATTACTTATTTAAGTTGGTGCTAACATTTAGGTGTAGTTAACTCCATCAAAATTAAGTTTAATTCTTGAGAATAATATTGCCTTTTATCTATCAATCGTTGTTGCTTTTGAATGAGGAGATATTGTTCTGCAGTTTTACTTAATTTCTCTTTGAGGTTAAGGCTTTTCAATCTGGATAAAAAAATTCAATCTTGCTTCATTAGAATTTAGATGTATTACATAAAATTATTTTTAAGGGAGTGTCTATAACAACAAAACTGAATGATCAGTAGAAGCTATTTTTTGTAGTAGTGGTCAGAAAAACAGGTTTTGTCGCTTGGTTCTATAACTACACTGCCACATCAAACACTGAGACTTGAGCGAGCACAAACATATTACAAGAATGTTCCAAACCCAATTTGTATCAAACCTTGTTTTGAAGATATAGAAACCGCATCCATAAGCGAATATTCTCTTAGCTACTTCATTGTTGCGTGTTTTTGTTTGTTGGATCTAATTTGCTTCAATCTATCTTGTGGATGACAGTAAACTTCAGAGTGAGGCCCTTAGAGCAGCTCATATCTCAGGTCAAAGGGAAATCTGATGAAAAAAACGTAACTTTGTGGAGACTGTTGAGCTCCAGATCGGTCTGAAGAACTATGATCCTCAAAAGGACAAGCGTTTCAGTGGATCTGTCAAGTTACCACATACCTCGTCCTAAATGAAGATCTGCATGCTCGGAGATGCCCAGCATGTCAGAGGGGTGATTTAAACATCATCCTCTGTTAATTTGATGGATTAATTTGTCAACAATATAGATACGGAGACGTTTTTAGAAAATGGGGTCAGTTCTATGATTTGTTTCTGGTTTATTAAAACTAATGCTTATTTCATGTCGAGGCTCAATGATTTGATTAAAAATGTTTAAAGTTTTGAATAGTAATCCATTTATTTTGTGAAATCGGTCATTAGTTTAGTATGCTGTATTACTTGCATTAAGAGATCTTTGCTTATTCTATTTTGTATACTTGCCCAGGCTGAGAAAATGGGGCTGGACTACATGGATGTGGAGGTCTTAAAAGCTTAACAAAAAACAAGAAACTCGTCAAGAAGCTTGAAAAAGGGCCATGCTTTCTTGGCCTCTGAATCTGTTATTAAGCAGATTCCACGCCTTCTTGGTCCTGGTCTCAACAAGGCAGGCAAGTTCTTGCTACAGCTAATATTCCATGTTCTACCTAAAAAAAAAGTTATGTGTAGTCTTTGTCTCATGCCAATGTATTTACAAAGATCTCTTTCTGGTTTTCTTGTTTGAGTGTAATCTCATGGTCTCTTAAACTGATCCTACCACATGATTCCTTTCGCTTATCTTCTGAGATATTGCTTAGTTGATGATTCATAAGTAATGTTCTTTTCCAAAACAAATGTACAGGAAAGTTCCCAACTCTTGAGAGCCACCAGAGTCTCTTGAGGCAAAGGTAGAATAGAAACAAAGGCAACTGTAAAATTTCAGCTGAAGAAGGTTCTGTGCATGGGAGTCGCAGTTGGTAACCTTTCAATGGAAGAGAAGCAGATCTTCCAGGAATGTTCAGATGAGCGTCAACTTCCTCATGTCACTCTTGAAAAAAACTGGCAGAATGTATGTATCTCTTCTTACTTTTTCATCTCTACTGTTCCTTTTCATCACTATTCTAAATTGTTTCTATTTGCCTTGTGAAATCTGCGGAGGACAGGTGTTTTGTACCTCAAGAGCACCATGGGACCACCACAACGAATCTTTCTGGAGCTCTCTTACCTGCTTTAATAGATGGCTACTAATACAATGGCCCTTTGTTTTTTTGTTTTAGACATCTTTGGGAAGCAATCTAAGACTTAGCTACTTGAGATTTTGGTTTGGATGATTATTAGAAGTGCAATGATTTTGGTTGATGTGTTTTTATACCTTCCTTATGATCTTGATTAATATGTGCATGTTTGATAGAAAAATCAACCCGCAGATCATGTAATGAAAAAATTTATATGTTTCTTTGAGCGGATGATCATCGAAAATAGTTATTCTTTTAAACAAACGTATCATTTCTTTAATATAAAATCCAGAAAGTAGTCGTATGTTTGATGTTGTATTCGACTAAGTATTGTAATCTTAGTATGTATGCATGTGATCTCTAAGTGTAATGAGTGTATGAAGATAAGCATATCTCAAAAACTCAATTAAATAAACATATCTCAAAAATATGTCTATGTAGTTGTGGCCGCCGACTGTGGATTTGAAAGTGAAAACTAATACACAAAATTCTTTATAACCCTTGAAAGTAAAGGAAACCAAGATCCATTTATAAGCAAACTCTATTGGATTATTATATATTCAGCTATTTACAAATACTTATTTATTATCATCTTTGCATTGTACATTTTCGGATTAACAGATTTGGAAACGTCTGTAACTCTATTAGAAAAAAAAAATTAATGATGCTATTTTGTAAAATCGAATCTGTAAAATACTGATTTTGAATTTGAGTCTCAGGATGAACTAATAATTGTTTAAAAATATAATACTAAAATCTAAAAAAACTTACAAATGATATTTGCTGAATCTGAATATTTGGTGAATTTTAAATTGAGATTTTATTTAAAGTATTTGACCAAAAAAGGTAAAAAAAAAACTAGAAAGAATGTAACCAACATATCCTAATTTATACCATGTACACAAACAAAAACCAAAAGCTCGCGTTTCCTTCTCCGTCCCAAATCTCATCTTTACGTAAATCGGAATTTAGGGTTCTTCCGATTAGGCTAAATCAGATCGAGATTCCTTACATCTGATCTTTAATTTATAGACATGTCTCAAAACGGGAAGTTGATCCCAAATCTGGACCAGAATAGTACGAGGCTCCTCAATCTCACAGTTCTCCAGCGAATCGATCCTTACATCGAGGAAATCCTCATCACAGCCGCTCATGTCACTTTCTATGAATTCAACATTGAGCTCAGTCAATGGGTAAGTTTCAATCAATCATCTTTATCATACTTTGATTTGATGCTTGCTTTGCTACCAACTGATCTGTGATTTTTTTTTTTCAATCAGAGTCGTAAAGATGTTGAAGGATCTTTGTTTGTTGTTAAAAGGCAAAGTACTTTCGATCTTTTACCTATGTGAGATGTTAAAATGTTAACTTTTAATTGTCTTAAAAATCTGATGGATCCTTTTGATTTGTTGCAGAAGTACACAACCTCGATTTCAGTTTATTGTGATGAATCGTCGTAATACAGGTCAGACTTTTCTTCTCAGTTTTGGTTTAGGAGTTTATTGCGAGTTCCTGATTTAGGAGTCAGTATTAGTAATCTTCAGTGTGTTGTTAAATTTGTCTGTGCAGATAATCTTGTGGAAAATCTCCTTGGAGATTTTTGGAGTATGAAGTTCAAGGTCCATATTTACTATACCGTAATGCATCTCAAGAAGTAAATGGCATTTGGTTTTACAATAAACGTGAATGCGAGGAGGTTGGCAATTATTTTCAACAGGTATACATAATTCACTGCATATCACTTAGAAAATGTTTTTGTGATTGGACAGATTAAAATCGTGCCTATTACGAGACATTGGCATTCTTGCAGATGTCTTATACCGTTTTTATGACTAGAATGCTTAGTATTCGATCTATTTATTTCCTTATGCGTTGTATCTCTGCCTACTGGTTCTTTGGAATGACAGACTACTTGATGCATATTCCAAGTTAAACCAGAAGCGAACGACGACATCTTCAAAAAAGTAGGATCTTCATGTTTAGATTTAGACAATTGCGCCATTAGTTGTTTTTGGATGTGTCTTTTCTATGTGGAAACTTGAATCATTTTTTTCAGCTGGTATCTTGTTATAAGTTAAAATTGAGTTAAAAAATTTCTATTTACTGCAGCTGAGTTTGAGGAATTGGAAGCTGTGCCTACAATGGCGGTTATGGATGGTCCTCTTGAGCCATCTTCAACTGCTAGGATGCCCCTGATGATCCTGCATTCGTCAACTTTTTCAGTGTAAGTCTCCAAAACTTTTGTTACACTTATACTATTGTCTTCACCATGACAGTCGCAGCATCATATCAGTAGAATTTCAATTAGTTATAGATTCTTGAATTATCTTCAACAACGTAGTTCTAGATTTTAGGGTTCAAACTGTTGAGTTTCTTTCAAATTCAATTCAAATCATAAGACTGAATTTTGCCTTGACTACAGTCAGCAATGGCTCTTGGGAACAATGCGAGTGGGTGCGGCTAGTGGACCCACCATATCAATCATCAGTGATTCCTCTGCAACCTCACCAACCTCACCATCTACCAACCTCACCCAGCCCACCGTTGCTCCTCCTGCAGTGGCCACCTCCCTCCACAGATACAATCACCACCAACTCTTCCATCCTCCTCCCTCTGATGCATCTCTTTGACAACAACGCTGATCTTATCAGCAGCAACTCCAACGTTCACACCGATTTGGTAGCCGGATTTCTTTGGGCCCCATGATGATGGCACAACCGCACCTCATACCTATTTCATCTATGCCAACTGCTCCTCCTCTTAACCCTAATAATGCGACTCACCAGCAGCGTGCCATTGGTACTCGGTGCTCCAGCCTTTCCCACCACCAACTCCACCGCCATCACTCGCTCCTGCTTCCACTGGCCCGGTTATCAACAGAGACACTGTGAAAGCAGCCTTTTAGCACTGGTTCAGGTTTGTACTTTTTACATCACTTACTTGAGCTGCTGCCCAAACCTAACATGTGGCTTTTGACAGGAGAATGAATTTATCGACATGGTGACCCGAGCTTTACAAAATGCACATCAACCATGAAGCTGCGCTGGGTTGGCATCATCTACGATGTGGAAGTAACAGTGGCGGCTTGATTTAGAATGTGTAGTTAAAATGTAGTTCTGTTCCCTCTTTATACCTTTGAACCAAGTGTTGTCGGAACCTCGAAAAGGATTTATAAGATACTACTGCTGCTGCGCTACCTCCTTGATAACTCATGGACCTACTTTTCAATTTTTCCATTTTCAAGTATTAATCTTTTCTGTTGTTTTTTTTTCTGGGTAGGCTACTAAAAGAAACACTTGTTGATATTAATTGAAACATGAAATAGCAAAAAGCTTAGTTTTGATTAATAATGTTACACATGAGCAAGAGAAAGGACATATAGTAGAATGATTTATTTCTGAAGTAACCCTCAGTCCTGCCCTTTGAATCCGATTTGTCCAAAAGTGAGGCAGAGGAAGAGGCCTAAGTGCCACTAACCAACCACAACCAGAACTGTGAAGCATAGCTGGAGGTTAGGAAGTGAGCGAGCTCAATTCCGATGCTCTCGAAAAAGAGACCTGTCAGGCTCTTACCGTTTATCGCCGGAATACTCGACGGAGCTAGCCATCCGATCAGGCCAAACCCCACCACGTTCAAATCTCTCCTCAGCCAGTTCCTCTCAAAGCTTTTTTTTCATTTTTTGACACAAAACAAATTATTAAAGATATGAATTCTCAAAAGTATCATAATCAATGCGAAGAAAATAAAGAGTAACCTACCAAGTGACTCTTCCTCCCGATGCTCCGGCGAGTCTCAGAGGGTTCTTGGCGCTTAATGTTGGTTTTAGAAAGCTAAAAACATCACGAGATATTATAATTAACATTATATATATATATGTATATCTTTGATTCAATTATTCAAAAGACATAGAAAGAGAATACATGAAGAAGGGTTTGGCTTTGATGGATGATCCTCCAAGGCCAATCACCGTCGATGGGGTTGCAAATGTTGCTGCCATTTTCTTTTTCTTTTGCTTCTTTCTCCCCAAAACCGATTTGTAAGTAAATACACCACAACACACAAGAATTAGATATATTTTGTGGACGAATAGAGAGATTTCGAGGATGGGTTATCACTCCAATAGCTTTGTGACACCTCACTATTTTTCTTTGATATTGTGGGTCGACCATCTATTTTTTGGATAAGATTGATATCAGATTTTTATTTTATTTTATTTTTTCTTTCATATCTAAATTTTCTTTTGTTTTACTCTTTTATTTTGCATTAAAAAAATTTCTATCCGACCATGAATTTCCATCTTTTATTATTTATTAAAAGAATTAAACATTTTTTTTAACTAATATTAGTCATTAATTTCCATCATACAGTATTAAAATTTGCTCTATTGTACCAATACCAATACCGGTTTAATCGATGTAAATAAGATTCGTAATTTTGATCAGCCGAGTGGGATCGAGAGTTGGGCGGGTAAAATGGACTACAGCTTAGCTGCGGTGAAGATGCTTTGCTCCCAACTCCGCCACGCTAAACCCACGCCTTCACAGAACGCCACCGCCCTAGGCGGTGTACTTTTCCAACGTGCTTGGTTTCAGGTTCCGGATCTATCTATCATCTCTTCCTCTCGCTCAATTTATAATTCCTGTTTCGATGACATCAGTTCTTGCGTTGCAGGGCGTTTTAGTCTCCAATCCGGTCATATCCGGAGGAGAAGATAAACGTGTGGTCCTTGATGACGGGACCGGTCTTGTCGAGCTCTGCCTCTCCAGCGATTTTGCCATTCGTCAATGGAAATCAGGTTTCGTTACCATTTTTGATTTTGTCACCTTCGTGGCTATTGTTTGATTCGTATGAAACTGGTCAATGATTCATGTTTGCAGGGATGTATCTGATGGTTGTTGGTGTATACCATATCCGTGCAGGAGATACCTCTGCTTAAGGTTATATAATTCTGTAATCTTTCAACTTTTTAGGTCTTTGATAAGCTTTCTCCGATATCTAAACTTCACTCTCTGCTGTATTTACATGCAATGGTTCGAGTTGGTGCTATATTACTGAAACCATCGTTGTTGTTTTAACAGGTTCATAAGATGGTTGGACCTGTCAGGAAGCCAGATCGTGAAGCCATGTAGTATTTAGAAGTCATGGATGCATACAGACTCTTCTATCAGCCCTTGATCCAAGAGTTTTCTTGATTCTTCACTTAACTTTTTATTTTGAAGAAACATTAGTACATGATTATGCTCAATTAGATCAGACTAATTAATCCATTTTGTTGAAGAAAATGATTGAGTCTGGAGTCTTTGACTAATTCAATTTCAATTTTCTAATCTTCTTGATCATGGACTGAATATGGATACGATTTTACAAAATGCCATTCATTGACTAGTAACACTTACAAAATTGTTCCACAAGTTGAGCAGACAAGTTAGAAATACCAAACAAACTTAAACAACTATTTCCATTTCGACTTAGAGCTCCTCTCAATCGTGCCTTCTCTTCCTCATGCATCCTTAACAGCCTAAGAATCTCACTCACACGAGGAAAAAATGCACCAGGACGAACACAATAAGGTCGAAGCACCGTGAGAAGTGCCTCTAGTCGACCTCAAACCTATTTCTTAGTAAAAACAGTTTTTCCGAGAAAAATTTACAAGAAACATAATGGTCAAGACCTTCGGCGAGGTTCCTCCACAAGTCCAAGAAGTCTTTTGGGTTCATGTTTATCTGAAGAACACATAGATGCCTTCTTAAACTGTCCAATGCTTCTGCTACACCCTGGGACGCTGTTAAATTGCTGGAACCGGTAATGACGTCCTCCTCCCAGGAATCCGCATTGTTGTGGAAGTGGTCACTGCAAAGATTGTCAAACTGGTGGAGAAAAACTGTTATAATCTCCATAAGCCAATTGGTTTCCAACTCAACAAGGCTTTTCAGTTCTTCTCCAAAAAAGCAGCCTTGGCAGGAAACTTCAGGTTTTCTGTCAATTTTGACACTCGTTTCGGCAGCCCACATCTCTACTAGAACCAAATCATCACTCCATTCTCGTAGTTTCGATTCAAGATATCGAGCAGCATTAACCGTCCACAGGCTTGTATCAGTGTATCTTCAAACAAACTAGAGTGGGAGAAATCAGTCTTCTTGAACTCTAATAACAGAACTTTGAATATACACCAGAGAAATTTGGTGGCAGTAGCTCTTACAAATTGGATCCTTGGCAGAATGGTGGGTAAAGATAGACCACGGTCTATCAACGTCCAAGTCCTACTAAGAAAAGAGTCTGTTACAAATGGCGCTTTTATAATCTTCTCTTGTAGATAGAACATACTTTGCAGAACCTGAGTTTGATTCATTACCAAGTCTAGTTCTTTCACTATCAACTACCCAAGCTTTCTCATTCTTGATATCCTCTTTGAGTTTTCTATACGCATCCTTTAGCTCAATCTTCCCCCAGGTCTTGAGCCACTCGGGTTTCTTACAAAATAGTCCCATTACTGATATACCTTGAGAAAACGCCATCGAAGAGCCTTCATAAGAAAGATAAGTATCTGAATTCACAAAAGACTGCATTCGTTTATCAAATGTAATCATATGATCAACAAGATGGAACCACGATGAAATGACTTCAGATTTCATGTGCTTCTCCTTGAACATATCTATAAGTCCAGGAAAAACCTTTTTCTCTAAGAAACCGGATAACATCTGAACCATTGCTGAAACCCAAGCTTCTTTAGCACTGCAGCTTGCTAACATAGCTCTGTCAATCAAAGGCTGTAAAGAAATCGGCCCACTCCATCAGCAAAGTCTCTTGTAACTTTATAGACAAGTTCAAAAAATAAACTCAGGTTGATTCAGCCCATTTCATAAAATGATACTCCAACCGAGATGCAACTCGGTTTCACCAGTTCATCAGTTGCCCAAAGTCCAACACTAAATTCTTTGTGTAAATTAAAGCTTCTTCCGTTTTCCTTCTGCGTATTATGTCGCTGTAAACCACAGAGGAGTAGAAAGCTTTGGGAATAAGCCTCCTTTTGATCTGCTTGCATCAAGATTAGAGGATTAGAGATCCTAGCAACCTCTCCATGTTCAACTTTGGAGGTTGCCAGTTTTGGTGGCCAGCCAAGAGATGAGAGAAAAGCTCGGTGATCCGCAATAACTTGTGGGCGTAGAACGGACAAACTTTTATCTACTCGACTATCAACAGAATCTACAAGTCGGCGCCACTGTGAGTGATGTCTTGTAACATCACCAAGTATTTCTTCAATCTCATTCATGGTCTTCATAGCATGATTGAACCTCTTTTGCTGGAATACAAGATCCTGCATTTAAAGATCAAAGTTTTAAACTTTTCATATTTACCAACCACGACTCCATATAGTACTTTTTTAACTTGTGTGAATTTAAAAGCTTTACTTGAAGCGTACTTCCTTTGTGATTACTTATAGGATGAAACACTGAATCTTCAACATCTCCAACCAGACTTTCCAACTTTAAGACAGTCACTGAAAAACTCAATATTATTGTTATTGTTAGGGTAGTTCTTCTATACGATGTTCAAGAATCAATAATTGAGCATAACACACGGGAAGATTTACGCCTATTCTGTATTCCACGCAGGTCCTCGACGAGTTGCTGTAACTCCCCAATTCATTTGCTTTCCGAGAGAATCCGTAGCTACAATGAAAATAATTGGAGACAATCAGAAAAGTAATAATATCTTCATCACCACATAAAGCACGAGGGTTGGGTAACTTACAGAGACTGTGGAGGCTATCCAGGTTCAATCTCACTTCTTCGAGTGAAGATTCAGCTGACAATGAGGTGGAGATACAAGAAACGGCGTGTTTCGTGAGATCCATCCGAAGATGGAGAAGACGGTCGTTAAGATTTAGAACAGTCGTGGTTTAAATTTGACATCAGACTCGAAGCGCGGAGGACTAGATCTTGGAGGTCCTCGAAATTACCGTCAAGAAGGTCTAACGCAAGACCGGTAAGGTCGGCCCGGATTGGGCAAGACCAACGACAGTGGAAGTGGATGTTCCATCGGAACCATTTGCCGGGAAACGGTTGTCAACCAATCAGAAATATTTTACAGTGCACTACATAATGTTTAACCCTAATATCAGCGATACATTTAAATCAATCTTGTTTTAAAAATTTAATTTTATTTATTTATTTAGCACATAATCTAATTTATATAAAGTCGTAAATTGATTAAAAAAACAAAGAGAAAAACATTAAAAAATCGTAAATTTAATTTAGTTTCTCCGTGTAACAAGTGCGGTCGGCGGCTGACGTTTTCTTACCCTAAGAAAGCCATCTTCGAAATATCTATCTTTAAGGGTTTAGACTTTTAGGGTTTACTGAGAGGAAGAGGCTACTGAGAGAGAGAGAGAGATGGGGAAGAGCGAAAAGACTTCGTTAGGGCGGTCACTGGTGAAACACCACAACCATATGATTCAAGAATCCAAAGACAAAGGCAGGTACTACAACAATCTACATAAGAAGGTTCTCGAATCTGTGACGGAGGTCAGCGACATCGACGCCATCATTGAGCAAGCTGAGGAGGCAGAGCGTCTTTTCACCATTAATCACAGCGCCTCCACACCTTTGTCCATCAATCTGTAAGATCTTCTCTTTCCAAATTCCTCTTTTCTGTCATTTGAATGAATTGATATTTATGGATGTGTGTGTATAAATTTGATTGTTTCATTTTGGTAATGCCAATGGTGACCAGAAACAACCAATTTGTTCACCTTATTGTTTTAGCCTCATCTGAATTCATATAAATGTTCTTATGGTGTTCTTACTCAACAATTCCATTAGCATATTGTGCTCACTGACCTGTTTCTCTAATGTTTTTTGGTACAGAGACACAAATTCCAGCTCAAGTACTATAGCAGCTGAAGAATGGAGAGAGCAACAGAAGATAGAGGAAGAGTTACACGCCAGTAGTCTTCAAGTACCTCGAAGGCACGTTGTTTTCTTCTCTTTAGATTTATTGTTTTTTTTTCATTAGCTCTGAGAGACAGAGTATCATTTTTATTCTATTCTTCATCTTCAGACCTTCTTGGACTCCTGAAATGTCAGTGGAAGAACTTGATGCTAATGAAAAACAAGCTTTTTCTCAACTGGCGCCGCATGCTTGTCAGGTTAGTTTTTTTTTTTTACCCCATCTTGATGACCCTGTTATTGTTTTTGCCTTATCTGTGTATAAACAAATCATAATTTGCCACCGAAATGTTTGTTGGTGATGATAGATAGTTTTCTCAAATGGTAAAACATGATACTTGGATTGAAAAGTTGGCAACTTTTATAGAGTTGAGGTGTGCTCAAGATATCTTTCGCTAAGATGTTTGACCCTTATAAATATTTTCGATTGGGAAGTTATCCTTTCTCACACCTTGAAGCAATTTCTAGCTCAAAGAAGATAACATTTCTCTTACAATATTAGGTGTATGTTTTGATTTCGTCATGTCCCCGTATCTATGTGGCTAAGTGCTTTTTGCTTATGTGCTTACATGTTCTCCTGTGTTTGGGTTTAGGCTCGAGGAAAATGAAAAGCTTGTGTTGACTCCATTCGAAAAGAACCTCGACATCTGGAGACAGCTTTGGCGAGTGCTTGAACGTAGTGATTTGGTAAGTCTTTGACAAGGATGTATTAACCCTCTCAATAAAGTCAATTTTCTAGCTTTTAGTTAATTGCAAAACGGTTTTTGTTATTTATACTTGTCTCTTTTTTTCCAGATTGTTATGGTAGTTGATGGTAGAGATCCACTGTTTTACCGCTGCCCTGATCTTGAGGTAGTGTAGTCTCTCCCAACTTGAAACTCCACTTTGCACCGTATTCATTATTCATATTTACTTAAAGATTTGTCCTGACACAGGCATATGCTCGAGAAATTGACGAGCATAAGAAAATAATGCTTCTAGTTAATAAAGGCAGGATCTTTTGCCTCTTCATGTCAGGTAAGCCTTTTGTGACTTACTTACTTTTGCCGCCAACATTTTTTTTTGTCTTCTAATCAATTGTTTTGTCTCTTGACACATCTGTAGGGGAGAAATGGGCAGAATATTTCCGCCTTAACAATATTCTGTTTGTTTTCTGGTCAGCCGTAGTTGCTACAGCTACCCTAGAAGGTAAAAGTCTTGAAAGAGCAATGGAGAAAACCCGATAACTTTGAGAAGACAGATGATCCAGACGTTGTGATATATGGCAGGGACGAGCTGTTGGGTCGTTTACAATTTGAGGCTCAAGAGATTGTCAAAGTAAAGGAATTCACGAGCAGCATCTGTATCATCGCAGTCATTGACTGTTGATTCTCAACGTGATCAAGCTGTGGTTGGATTTGTTGGGTACCCGAATGTGGGAAAGAGTTCTACAATCAACGCATTGGTGGGTCAGAAGCGAACAGGTGTCACCTCTACCCCAGGGAAAACAAAGCATTTCCAGACTTTGATAATCTCTGATGAGCTTATGCTGTGTGATTGCCCTGGTTTAGTCTTCCCTTCTTTCTCAAGCTCGAGATATGAAATGATTACTTGTGGTGTACTTCCAATTGACCGGATGACTGAGCACCGTGAAGCTGTTCAGGTGGTGGCTGATAAAGTCCCTCGCCATGTGATTGAGAGTGTCTACAACATTTCTCTTCCTAAACCCAAACCCTATGAGCGTCAGTCGGCCTCCTCATGCTGCAGAACTTTTAAGAAGCTACTGTGCTTCTCGTAGCTATGTTGCCTCTAGTGGACTACCTGATGAAACAAAAGCAGCGAGGCTGATTCTGAAAGATTACATAGGAGGTAAGCTGCCACATTTTACAATGCCACCTGGAATGACCCAAGATGATGATGAACTGCACATGGAGGACATTCCAGAAACCGGGGCTCTTGATGAAGGTTCAGAGTCCGAAGACTCTTCATTAGAAGATAAGACAGAAAGGGAGCAAGTTCCTGGTATTGATGATGTGCTAGATGATCTGAGCTCGTTTGATATAGCAAACGGGCTTGCGTCTTCGAAGAAAGAGACAGTGAAGAAGCAAACCGCATTACATAAACAACACAAAAAGCCACAGAGGAAAAGGATCGGACTTGGAGAGTTAAAAAACACAGAAGATGGAGATGGAATGCCTCTGGTTAAAGTTTTCCAGAAACCGGCTAACACAGGGCCTCTCACGATGAGGTGATCCGAGCAAAGATCCTTTCCAAAATGTACCGAAGCTACTTAAAGTTACTTTTTTTTTTCTATATGTAATAACAGTTGAACCTGTCGCACTTGAGTCTCTCTTTATATGGTTTTTGTTTCCATGTTTTAAAAGTCTTAATATGGGGAAAAAAGAAAAAGAAGGAATGACAACTCAAATCTGGTGGAAAGTGAAATTTGCATTTACACTTTGAGAGTAGAGTTTTCATGGAATTTGAGATTATTTCGCTTTGCTTTAGTACTCGGTCGTTATGAGTTTTATATCATAATAGATCGGAAATTTCAACCTTTTATGATACTTTTTTCGCTGTGTCATCACCAAAATAAATATGAAATTTAACCATACGAAATTTGATTCGCCTGGTTTATTTTTAGTAAATATGTTTCACCAAAATAATAAGAGAATTATTAATTTTTCTTTTCATAGAAATATAATAACTTTTAGAAATCAAAAATTATTGATCAAAACAGCGGTTTAAACGGGTTTTGAATTGGTGTAGCTTGTCAAAAGAAAATTTCCTATATAAAAATCTTTGAAGATAGAAATGTTTTAATTATGTCAAAACAAAATTGATAAAAATGTTATAGTAATAGTAATTTAGTGTTCTCCAAAATTGATAGAGGTACATAATATATATAGAGAGAGGAGAAAAGAGTTACTTCGTTCGTTCGTTTGTATCTCTCTCCTCCTCGTTCCTTTCGCGTCCTCCAGGGTTACTACTCATTAGCCTTTTTCTACTTTAGAGAGAGGAGAGAGAAACTTGCGAATACAAAAAAAAAAAAAAAAAGTGGGCACGAAATTTCGTTTTCTCGTAATTTTATGAATGTTCTGTGCTTCTTTTAAAATTTCTTGGGAAATAACTGTTTTCTCTTATTAACAAAACTCCAGGATCTGACCCGTGACGGAAGCTAGGGTTTCGATTTCTTACCGGAAAATTTTCACGGAGGCGAGAAGTTAACATCAGAGATTATGTTATTGATCATCAGAGATGCGCTTTTGTGAGAATTTGAGGTGGATCCATCTTAGTTAGGTTAATTTAATTTTTGAAGCTTGAGGTTTTGATAATGGATGAAGATTCGTCTATGGTGGCTGATAACGATCAGGATCGGGAATTTCATAGCCTTGATGGAGGCCAATCTCCTTCGCCTATGCCTATAGAGAGGGAGGCGTCTCAGCAGATGAACGACCAATCACCAACCGATGGCGGATCGGTGGCTACGCCTTTGGATCCTAATCCGACGAGTTCTCAGCAGCAAGCGGCGGCTGCGGTTGTTGGACAAGACCAGCCGGCGCAAGTGGTTGGTCCGAGGTGTGCACCTACGTATTCGGTGGTGGATGCTTTGATGGATAAAAAAGAGGATGGGCCTGGTCCTAGGTGTGGTCACACGTTGACTGCTGTGCCTGCTGTTGGTGACGAGGGAACGCCTGGTTATATTGGTCCTCGTCTTGTCTTGTTTGGTGGTGCCACCGCCCTTGAGGGTAATTCTGGGGGCACTGGAACTCCTACTTCTGCTGGAAGTGCTGGCATTCGTAAGTTTGCCTTTTCCTCTGCCTCACTTGTTAATCTCTGTTCTATATTTGTCTTTTTTCTTTCACTTTTAACAACTCTCTGGTAGTTCTCTCCTGCATATTTTAAAAAGTTTACTCGTTTCTATTGGCTTAACTTTTCTGATGTACCTGGCTCTTGCCAAGCCTTAAAATTTTGAAGATTTAGTTATTAGAAAGACCTTGTGAGTTTGTCTCTGTTTGGAAACTTTGGTTCTTGAAGCTTCAAATCTGTTAGTGTAGCTGGCGGTGTCCGAGATCCAATATTTAACTGAATTTTTAAGATCATGATTTTAAATCATTGTGAGGATTCCAAGTTCTTGTTATGTTTTCATGTCTAGTTTAAGTTGCCAAACTTCATCTCTTCATCTTCTTAGCTGTCCTGTTTATATTTTCTAATCAAGCTAAGCTTGTGAGGTGAAAATGTTTTCTCAACTTTTCTTTCTTTGTATCCATTTTTCATGTGAAATTGGTAGAGCTAATAACTTGGTATGGTAGCAGGACACAGCATCGTCTGTGGAATATTATAAGCATTTCCTAGATCTTTGATCGTTAATTCCATTAGTTTGCTGATAGATTCTATGCTCTAGCTCTTGATTTTTCTTGAGGGTCCCAGACTTACCCTGTTGTATTAAATAATTCTTTGCTGTGCAGGGCTAGCTGGTGCAACTGCAGATGTTCATTGTTATGATGTCCTTTCTAATAAGTGGACTAGGTGAGCAGAAAATGTGAATTTTTTTTTGGTTTTTCGTCAATTTAACAGTATCCTGATTATCAAAAACTGCATGAGATCCTGCCCTTTTAAGTGTTATTACCAATTAATTTAATGAAACGAGGCTACAGGCTTACACCCTTTGGAGAACCACCTACTCCAAGGGCTGCACATGTTGCAACTGCAGTTGGGACCATGGTAGTTATTCAGGTAGGGGAGAAACGATGCTATTATTATATTATGTGTGCTATTATTCAAGACGAGCATTTGCAGTCAGCTATGAAATGCTTCTAAATTCTTTCTGTGATGCAGGGTGGAATTGGTCCTGCTGGTTTATCGGCCGAAGACCTTCACGTTCTTGATCTCACTCAACAACGGCCACGGTGGCACAGGTTGGAAAAAACCCTGCCACTAGTGGCTATCTTGGTGTGAAATTCATTTTACTAGTTTGTATCTTGATATAGACAATGATCTCTATCCAGGGTTGTTGTTCAGGGTCCTGGACCAGGACCTCGTTATGGACATGTCATGGCACTTGTGGGACAAAGGTATCTCATGGCAATTGGTGGAAATGACGGTAAGCAGTTTTCCACATTGGCTTATTCTCAGTGTTTTATGTTAGGGCATCATATTCTCCTTAAAGCTTCTCGCTCCTGAACTACATTTTTAACTACTAGGGAAACGCCCACTCGCTGATGTATGGGCCTTGGATACTGCCGCTAAGCCTTATGAATGGCGTAAGCTGGAACCAGAAGGAGAAGGCCCACCTCCCTGCATGTAAGTTTGATTACACTCCTTTATGATTGTGTGCTTTGCACTGGAATAATATTGTTTTTTTTCTGTTTGGACGTTGTACCTAGGTATGCAACTGCAAGTGCGCGTTCTGATGGTCTTCTTCTCCTCTGTGGTGGAAGGGATGCAAACAGTGTGGTAAGTTGAACATATTCACATTACCTTGCTCAATTGTCTCTTTGAAAACAGGCACTGAGCCACTTATAGAGGCATGATTCTAGAATTTTGCCTATTGCTTTATTGTAAGATAGAAATAGGACCATGAGATTTAGTCCATTTTTGTAGAGGTTGAGTTTTGCCACTATGAGCTAACTGAAAAGTATACTATTTCTTCCCATCTACAAATTTATTAACTGTGCAATGAATAATCTTCGTTCTATGTTACAGAGCAGATGAGGATGTACTTCCTCTCTGCAAAGTAAATTAGACAAGAGTGTGTATTCCAACACACACAATTCTGTAGAAGCATCTACAGAAAAGGAACATAACTTTTATTGGTCTCAAGGAATGAGCTTATTAATTTATTTGTTTAGAAACGATTATGAGAAGTTTTCAGTTCTGTGTAAAGTGAAATTTGAAACACAATGGACTGCCTTGATCTACAATGCTTAATTGAGGGGCCTAATATTTTCTTTGTACATTTGAATTGATAGCCGCTGGCCAGTGCATATGGGCTTGCGAAGCACAGAGATGGACGTTGGGAATGGGCCATAGCCCCTGGTGTCTCACCATCTGCCAGATATCAGCATGCAGCAGTACGGAATGATTCTTCCTCTTTGGTCCTCTTATCGGACCTATTCAGAATAATTAAACTGTTTGATGGATTATTTAGGTCTTTGTAAATGCAAGACTTCATGTGTCCGGTGGGGCACTTGGTGGTGGACGAATGGTTGAAGACTCATCCAGTGTTGCAGGTTAGCAAACAAATAGAAGTAATCTGATGTTTGTGATGTTGGATTTTCATTGAGGAAATACTTATGCTTCCTTAATAATAATAGGTGCACCACTTTTAGTTCGTGAATTGTGTTCATGTATAGACAACAGCTGTTAGAATGCTGTTGCTGAAATGTCTCTCATGTATAGATGAGAGCTCTACATAATGGTTTTATACTAAAATGTGCATCGAGTGCACCTACTGTTCTCTGATTATTTCATCTATTGTCTTTGTACAGTATTGGATACTGCAGCAGGTGTATGGTGTGATACGAAATCAGTTGTTACTAGTCCTCGAACTGGCAGGTACAGTGCCGATGCAGCTGGTGGTGATGCTTCTGTTGAACTGACTAGGCGTTGTAGGCATGCTGCTGCTGCAGTCGGTGATTTGATATTTATCTATGGCGGTTTACGTGGAGGTAACTGAGAAAAGCTTGGCCGAACTTATGTTAATAAAGAACACTGATATTTATGTATGGCGATTTCACAATTTCTTGTGCATGCTTCTCCATGATGATGAACCAATTTCTGTGGTTGGATTGTTCTGTAAATGTGGCCTAATATACATCAGTGTAGCCAGTGTGTGATACTGTAGAATTACATTTTCTTAAGTAGGCAGTATTTTTCATTCGAATCTGAGAGATTATAACAGAAATACAAATTATAGCTATGTTTTAACTTCCGGCTTTCTCTAAAATTTAGTTCCCTCTCTTCTTTAATCTGTTTGTACTTGTTTATCTTCAAATTATGGTTTCATAACTTAATTAATATTGTTGATACTTTAGGGGTGTTACTTGATGACCTATTGGTTGCTGAAGATCTTGCTGCTGCGGAAACAACATATGCTGCCTCTCATGCTGCTGCAGCTGCGGCAACGAATTCGCCACCAGGTCGGTTACCTGGAAGGTATGGTTTTTCAGATGAAAGGAACAGGGAGTTATCTGAATCTAGCGCTGATGGCGCTGTTGTGCTGGGAAGCCCTGTTGCACCTCCTGTAAATGGTGATATATATACTGATATAAGCTCTGAAAATGCATTACTTCCAGGAACTCGGTTAGCTAACTTCCATAAATATTGATTTTGCTAGTGATGTATTGTTAATACAGTAATGTATTTAGTGACAACCATTCAACACAACTTTGTAGGAGAACGAGCAAGGGTGTGGAGTATCTTGTTGAAGCATCAGCAGCAGAAGCTGAGGCAATCAGTGCTACGTTGGCTGCTGCTAAGGCACGCCAGGTCAATGGTGAAGTTGAACTCCCAGATAGGGATTGTGGTGCAGAGGCTACACCTAGTGGTAAACCTACATCTTCACTAATCAAGCCAGATTCTATGGGAATCACTCTTACTCCTGCAGGGATTCGTCTTCATCATAGAGCCGTGAGTGTCACTTATTGTATTGAATAAAATATCAAGTCTTGCAATATATTTGTAACACCATGTTCTTTATTTACTAGTATTATTTTCGCCAGATTCTCATCAGTAATGGATAATGTTTTCGGCACTTTGTTATTAGGTGGTGGTTGCTGCAGAAACTGGTGGCGCCTTAGGTGGAATGGTTAGACAATTATCCATTGATCAATTTGAAAATGAGGAGGCGATGGTCAGTTATGGGACACCAGAGAGTGCAACAGCAGCAAGAAAACTATTAGATCGACAAATGTCAATCAATAGTGTTCCAAAGAAGGTAACTATTTTGGTTCTCCACATGAAGTGCTGCAAATTCTTGTGATCCTAAATGTGGATTTTAAAACAAAGTAATACATTTAGTATAGTTTATGATGAAAAGGGTACAATCTTGAACTATTTATACGACACTTTCTTGCTGTGGCATTGGTTAATCGTCTGGTTACTATGATAGAAATCGAAAGTACCAAAAAAATGCTATTTTACAATTGGAACTGGATGCCTAAAGATTCGCTTAATGATTTGGCAAGGTGTCTATTCGAGGGTTATAACAAACTGTTACCTAAAATTTATGTTAATAGGTTATAGCTCATCTTCTGAAGCCTCGTGGGTGGAAGCCTCCAGTTCGACGCCAGTTTTTTCTAGATTGCAATGAAATAGCTGATCTTTGTGATAGTGCAGAACGCATCTTTTCAAATGAACCAACTGTATTACAGCTTAAAGCTCCAATCAAAATATTTGGTGATCTGCATGGACAGTTTGGGGATCTCATGCGCCTTTTTGATGAATATGGTTCACCATCTACAGCTGGAGACATATCGTACGTGGCCGCGAACCGCTACTTCTTTTTCTATTGCTATTTTTGCTGGGAGAATGCTCATTCTGTTGTATATTTGTCAGATACATCGATTACCTCTTCTTAGGGGACTATGTCGATCGTGGTCAACACAGTCTAGAAACAATTTCCCTTCTGCTTGCATTAAAGGTTGTAGGTAGTTCTATGCGTATATGTCAGTTTTGACTTGCTGTAGGTGTTCTAGTTGCTTGAACATGGAGGGTTTGACGTTTTATTGTTGGTACTGCAGGTTGAGTACCAGCATAACGTACACTTAATTCGGGGAAACCATGAAGCTGCAGATATTAATGCCCTTTTTGGCTTCCGAATAGAGTGTATTGAGCGAATGGTAATGTATTCTGCTTATGAATCTCTTGTTTCCATTTTAGTTGTCTCATATTGTGGTTGCTTTGCAGGGGGAACGTGATGGAATCTGGGTGTGGCACCGAATAAATCGTTTATTCAATTGGCTACCTCTGGCTGCATCAATCGAGAAGAAAATTATCTGTATGCATGGGGGTATTGGTCGTTCTATAAATCATGTGGAGCAGATAGAAAATATCCAACGTCCAATTACTATGGAAGCTGGCTCCATTGTGCTTATGGATTTATTATGGTCAGTCCATGTCTTCTATACTGTTTTGATTAATTTTTTGGTCTAAGTCTGACTGGTTTGTTAATTTGGAATTCGGTAGGTCGGATCCGACTGAGAATGACAGTGTTGAAGGTTTAAGGCCCAACGCTAGAGGCCCTGGATTGGTTACTTTTGGGGTGAGTAATTTTCTTTTGTTGCAATTTTTTCCTTTCTCCGAATTTAGTATTCCTCCATTCATAAATCGAGCTCCTCACATTCTTTTCTCAGTATTTTTTTGTGCAATGAGATGCTGCTATTGGTAGATCCTTGGTCTCGGATAGATATATCTGGTTCTATATGATATATAAATATAATCTAGTATGCCCCCAATAACTTACCATATGATGAAGTGTTAATTGGTTTGGCATTTCATTTTTACCTGTTCTGTTACTCACCAAGGCTTGGCAATTGCAGCCTGACCGTGTCATGGAGTTCTGCAACAACAATGATCTTCAGTTGATTGTACGCGCACATGAATGTGTGATGGATGGATTTGAGCGGTTTGCTCAGGGACATTTGATAACACTCTTCTCCGCAACAAACTATTGTGGTATGTGCATGGATTCACTAGTGCCACAACCTGATTAGATAGTTGGATGGGATTATTTTCTGTTTGGTTGATATTGTTATACTATCCTCAGGTACTGCAAACAATGCTGGGGCTATCTTGGTATTAGGTAGAGATCTTGTAGTAGTTCCAAAGCTCATTCACCCGTTACCTCCAGCAATTTCATCAACTGAAACTTCACCAGAGAGACATATAGAAGACACATGGATGCAGGTTCATATTGCTTCATTTCTCATGACTGAGTCTTAGTCCATAGTTTGACCTGAAAAACTGGTACTTAGCATAGTATTTGCTTTTTGCAGGAGCTGAACGCAAATAGACCAGCGACACCAACCAGAGGACGCCCACAAAATGCAAATGACCGAGGAGGTTCTCTGGCTTGGATGTAAGGCAGACAAAGAGGCGCATTCTCCTGGACATGCATACCTCCCTCCTGGTGTTCCTTATGTTGTGTACAGAAAAAGATGAGTGATAGACGAGAAATCGATGAGGTTTGGAGATATCAGGGGGTGTAAATTGAGATGATGAAAGGTTAGAGAAGTCAGTTTTGGTGGTGGTTTAGTAGTTGATTTGTAGAGTTTAATCGTCTGGGCTTTAGTCCCCTCTTTCATTTTTTTTTTGCCAGTCTGCTGCTTTTTTTCTATAATATTTTTTTCTTTTTTACCTCTTCAATTGATTACTTTTTCGTTTTCGTTTGTGGTATAGTTTATTGGCGAGTGGATATGAGTTCTTAGAGTGGTAATATGGATCTGTAGTTGGGTGATGATTAGTTGGGGGATGGTCTGCTGTTTTTATTTATTCTGTATCATAGAGATGTTGGAGCTTTTCTGTATTTTTTTTTTATCAGCTCATACAATTGTAACATTTGTGTTGATTTCATGATACGAAAATTTTTCCTTGCTCCTTTTGGGTTGTCTAAGCTAGACAAGAAAAAAAAAAAAAAAATTTGACCTGTTTTTGTGTGCTTCGTGAGCGTTTTATCAACAAAGTGATTAACATGGTCTGTGTCCTCTGGGATTTCAAAAGAGTTATAGAGCTTAACCGTTGTAGTGTGCTCGTTGTACGATAAGAAAAGGCTTGAATCAAACTTTGAAATCATTCCTTGTTGCATGTTATCATTCAAAATGGTAAAATAACAATATGGATGTTCAAGTTAAAAATTTATGAGAAAATCGAATTTTTGGTTATGGGGTCTTCAATGTTGATGTCGTTAAAAGAGAGTATCTAAGTTGGTTTATGGATTAGGTAATGATTCATCACTCAGTCGTGGATGCAAGATAAAAAAAAAAAGGTTGATATAGTGGAATTTAATATGATTTGGCATCGATGCAGTCATTGGCTCCGGAATTTTTGCACTCACGGGGCTTGAAACACATGAAAGTGATTGATCTAGGCGCCGTGTTGTCTTTATATTGTCTCTGATGTCTTGGCGAAATTGCACAACCGTGCACTCAGAAACAGAGACGAAATGAAGGAGTAGCGGACAGGCAAAAAAGTTGAATCTAACTTTTCTTATTCGTTAATCGAAAGTACGATGTATCATCATCATTCCATAGTATAGTATGATATATTATACACATTCACTTCGTATAATAGTTAAATAACTAATATCCAATTAAATCGTACCAGTTCACCTAACTAATCCAGCTCAGCATAAAAAAAAACTCACGCATGGCTCCAATAGAGGTGGGGGAGGGCTTAACTAGTACACAACCAACTGGGCTAGGTTCGATTTGGTTAATTAATAACATTTTCATTTTCTTTCATGTGTCCCAAAACAAGAGTCTTTCTTGGTCTATAAATAACATAGATCTATCTGCATAATACTTACAAGTCATCTTCCTACTTGTTCCTCTATGTAATTAAGTAGAGAATCAAAAAAAAAAATTAGAGAGCTGAGTGAGTGATCATGAAAATGTGTGTTATGGAGAAAGTGAGAGAAGCGATGAGATTAGGGAATGAAGATCCGAGAAGAATAGTTCATGCTTTCAAAGTGGGACTTGCTCTTGTTTTGGTATCTTCCTTTTATTATTACCAACCTTTCGGTCCTTTCACAGATTACTTCGGTATCAATGCAATGTGGGCTGTCATGACCGTCGTTGTTGTCTTTGAATTTTCGGTAGGTTGTTCTTTACATTTTAATTGGTTTAAGAATATAGGGCAGATAATTTTATTTGGCTCTAAAAATGGGGCAATAAAGGGGTTAGTTGTATTGAAATTTTGGCTATAATAACTCTAGTTTTGTTTTTT
>CM051362.1:2516718-2570538 GCA_028015245.1 Cardamine occulta | reverse complement strand
TTGAGAAAAATATAATTGTAGATTTAAAATGGCTGTTTAACTTTGGTGTGTTGTGTAATGTGTGTATATAGGGGCCACCCTTGGAAAAGGAGTAAATAGAGGAGTAGCAACACTAGTAGCCGGAGGACTAGGAATTGGAGCTCACAAAATAGCAAGTTTGGCGGGTCCGACAGTAGAACCTATTCTTTTGGTAATCTTTGTCTTTTTGCAAGGTAAACCCTGACTCATAACATGGAGATTAGACCATATTAGTTTAGTCTCTCTTCCACAATATCAAAAAGCAGTGGTAAATATATATATATATATATCTGTGCAGCTGCTGTGTCGACGTTCGTTAGGTTCTGCCCATGGGTGAAGACAAGATTCGATTATGGAATATTGATATTCATATTGACCTTCGCACTGATATCATTGTCGGGGTTTAGAGACGAAGAGATATTGGATTTGGCGGAAAGCAGACTATCGACAGTAGTGATAGGAGGAGTCAGTTGTGTCCTCATCTCCATCTTTGTCTGTCCTGTCTGGGCTGGACAAGATCTTCATTCTCTCATCGCCTCCAACTTTGACACTCTCACCCACTTCCTTCAAGGTTTTTCTTTGATTCATTCAGACCTAAACATATCGCTAGGAAACTTTGTTTTCCAAAATTATCACAAGTGTTTAATTTTTTATCAAAACTTCCTAAAAATGACTTCATACAACTGATTTAGGAAGTCTAAACCAAAAAACTTAGGAAATTTTCTAAACATGTTGTTGTATTTTGGTGTATTTAAAAGTGGAAATTTGGCAGAGTTTGGGGACGAATATTTTGAAGCGACTGAGGATGGGGACATCAAAGAGGTGGTGGAGAAGAAAAGAAGGAATCTTGAGAGATATAAAAGAGTTCTTGACTCTAAAAGCGAGGAAGAAGCTTTGGTGAATATACTCTCTCGTTCCCTTCTCGCTTCACTTTTATAGTCATACCACTTTTGAAACAACTTGGATTGGATTCTGTATTAATATTTATTAATCTATGTTTAGGCTAATTTCGCAGAATGGGAACCGCGTCACGGCCAATTTAGGTTTAGGCATCCATGGAAACAATATCTTGCCGTGGCTGCATTACTTCGGCAGTGTGCCTACAGGATTGATGCCTTGAATTCATACATCAACTCTGATTTTCAGGTAATATTGCTTGGATAACATTTATTTTATAAGGTATTTGCATTTTAAAATAATATTTGAAATTAATATATCTATAACTATTTGGATAACATAATGAAAATTTTAGTCTATGTTTATATGTAGTGGATGTTTGTTTTCTATATGTATGTTATACATAATATGTGTTCTTTTCTAACCCTTTATCACTTCTTTTTCATTTAGATTCCAATAGACATAAAAAAGAAATTAGAAGAGCCATTAAGAAGAATGAGCTCGGAATCGGGAAAATCAATGAAAGAAGTGTCCATTTCATTAAAGAAAATGACAAAATCATCTTCTTGTGATATTCATGTCTTAAACTCACAATCTGCCTGCAAAGCTCTTTCAACATTACTTAAATCAGGCATCTTGAACGATGTTGAGCCTCTACAAATGATCTCATTGCTAACGACAGTCTCTCTACTCATCGATATCGTTAACTTAACCGAAAAAATTTCAGAATCCGTACACGTTCTTGCATCCCTTGCAAGATTTAAGAACAAGAAGAAGTCGAGCACGTTGTTCGAGAAGCCGGATTCTATAATCATTGGTCGTGACATGCCAATAAAATCTTTCGAAAATGGTCATGTTGTCAGAATTTTACATGATGTTGATAAATTGAACAATATTGATAATTCACGTGGACAGAGTTCGCAGGAATCGTGTAATCATGTCGCCACAAAGATTGTTGCTGATGATTCAATCCATGAAAAACATGAAGATGGTGAAATACATGTACATGCAAATTTTCTAGAAGACGTGGACGGTAATGTCATGGTAAATGGTCGTGTTTAGTACGTTCGAGATTATAGAGAAGAGAACATCATTATATAAGGTCTGGTTTTCATTTGGATTTCATGTGTTTTTGAAGCTTTCATGTATTTTTGAACTATTGGTCGTATCTTTATTACAGTTTCCGTTTTTAGTTTTTTGTTGCGTTTACTCTTTAATGTGCATTGTACGATTGGAGTAATTAATGGCTTCCGTACGGACGTTGATGCCAAGTTGGCAGCATATGCTATCTAATTCCGCGTTCTAACCATTATCTTTCATATATTAGTACACTAAAAACTCTATAAATTAATAATATTGAGATTAATATATATTTATGATATTTTATTAATTTGTCGAGGTTATTAATTTATCGAGATGATATTTAGGTCAAAATAGCAATTGGAGATCGGAAAAAATTATTAATTTAGCGAATTAATAAATCGAATATTAATTTAGAGAGGTTTAACTGTAGTAGTTTTTAAAATACATTAATCTTTGATTCTCCCAAGTTCTAGTCTATGCCGGGAAGGTATGATTTAATACTTTTAGCCCGAAAATAAAAAGAATTTCATAATCCATATGTCGTTTTTAGTAAAAAAGGAGAAAACTGGTGGGCATGGTCATTATACAAAAATGTAAATTAGACAAGTGGCTAAATTATCTATAAGATAAGGTTCAATTCCAAAATTGGTGAAGACACATATGTGGGACTTAAGTCGCCGATTACCATACGTGACTGAGCAATTGGACGGAATATCCATAGCTTTGGTAGAGAGAAACGATGTCAATAACTGACAAATATATCGACTCTCTCTCTCTCTCTCTTTTATTTGAAGTTTTTCATGATAAATCATTAGTCATGTCAAGAACCTTAATACACAATGTTTATTTCTTTATTTTGTTCTTACTCTAAAAAATAATGTTCATAATTGGAAATAAGATTAGGTTTCTGTTTGATAACACATTTGAATTAAATCGGAGTATTTTTCAGCAACTTCTATGTAACAAAACAATAAAGAGAAAACTGTATAAACGTAGCCACTTTTTGGGATTCTAATTTGTGGATTCATTTTTTTTAAGACAATTTCTTTTATGAATTTCAAATTTAGTTTTAACGTACACGTAGCCACTTTTAAAATAATATAGATATCAAATGATGGAAAGCACTATTTATTATATAAAACATTTATCTTGAGCGTGAGCCGTGAACTTTTATTGGCAATTTTTGATACAAATTAACAATATAAAAAAAAAAGTATGCTACTAATGGTGCTTTTAAATATCGGGTTAAAAATCAGCAACAAAGTAGAATTTGGTTACGTAAGTACTCCCTGCCTCTAATGAATAACAAATACTAAGCCTGTAATTAATAATATTTTCATTTTCAATTTCTTTAATTAACCCTGAAAGTTTGAAGTACAAGTAGTACAATACAACGCACCACTGATTTTCTTTTAAATAATGAAATAACATTTCACGAGTCCCGAATAAGAGTCTTCCTTGCTCTTTATAAATAACGTCGATCCATCTCCACAAAACAGTAGGTCATCTTCGACTTCTTCCTCTTTTTCAGAAACTAATTAGAGAATAAAAAACACTTGAGAGCTAAGTGATCAGATCAAAAGGTGTGATGGAGAAAGTGAGAGAGATAGTAAGAGAAGGGAGGAGAGTAGGAAAAGAAGACCCAAGAAGAATAGTGCATGCTTTCAAAGTGGGACTTGCTCTTGCTTTGGTCTCTTCCTTTTACTATTTCCAACCTCTCTACGATAACTTCGGTGTCAACGCAATGTGGGCTGTCATGACCGTCGTTGTTGTCTTTGAATTCTCTGTAGGTCAGTTCATCATGCGACCAAAACCAGCTACTTTTAAAACATTTTAATATAGAGACTTAATAGAGACGAATGCGACTTTAGATCTTTGCTGTAACCGTTAAATATTGGAGATTTAACTTTGGGTTGTTGTGTATTTAGGGGCCACACTTGGGAAAGGACTTAATAGAGCAATAGCAACATTAGTTGCGGGAGGACTAGGAATTGGAGCGCATCATCTAGCAAGTATGTCGGGTCCAACTATAGAACCCATTCTTCTCGCCATCTTTGTTTTTGTACAAGGTAATTTTGATAACACTCGTATATTTTTTAGATTATAAAAAAATTCTGAATATTTGGCTCATAATCTCTTTGCATATGCAGCTGCATTGTCTACGTTCGTGAGGTTCTTCCCACGGGTGAAAGCGAGATATGATTATGGGCTATTGATATTCATATTGACGTTCGCACTGATATCAGTGTCCGGGTTTAGAGAAGACGAGATATTGGATTTGGCACATAAGAGACTATCGACAGTAATGATGGGAGGAGTTAGTTGTGTCTTAATCTCTATCTTTGTCTGCCCTGTCTGGGCTGGACAAGACCTTCATTCTCTCCTTGCCTCCAACTTTGACACACTCGCTCACTTCCTTCAAGGTCTTTTTTTCTTTAGATTCATTATATATGTGCTAGCTAACTTAGAAAACCACTAATGTTTTTTTCCAAAATTATAACAAATTTATTTTCAAGTATTCGATTATGAATTAAAAAGTGGAATTTTGGCAGAATTTGGAGACGAATATTTTGAAGCGACAGAGGATGGGGACATGAAAGAGGTGGAGAAGAGGAGAAGGAATCTTGAGAGATATAAAAGTATTCTCAACTCAAAAAGCAATGAAGAGGCTTTGGTGGGTACTTGTGCTATTTCCCTAATCGCTTCACATTTATAATTATACCCATATTTGAAATAACTTGTATTGATGATAATTTGTGTTTAGGCTAATTTCGCAAAATGGGAACCGCGTCATGGCCAGTTTAGGTTTAGGCATCCATGGAAACAATATCTTGCCGTGGCTGCATTACTCCGGCAGTGTGCTTACCGGATTGATGCCTTGAATTCATACATCAACTCTGATTTTCAGGTATTACTTTTTCGACAACTTTGTTAGGTAGTTGCATTTTAAAATAATATTTGAAAATATAATCAGAATTAAATGCAACAAACAACAAAAAAAAACACAATGAATTCTGAGTCTATAGCTTTAACTTATTACTATATACTAAATGTTCATATATGATTGTTATACATAATTTTTGACCCTTTTTTTATTTATCTCTTTTTTTTTTATTAGATCCCAGTGGACATAAAAAGGAAACTAGAAGAACCATTAAGAAGAATGAGCTCGGAGTCGGGAAAATCAATGAAAGAAGTGTCCATTTCATTAAAGAAAATGACAAAATCATCTTCTTGTGATATTCATGTCTTAAACTCACAATCTGCATGCAAATCTCTTTCAACATTACTTAAATCAGGCATCTTGAACGATGTTGAGCCTCTACAAATGATCTCATTGCTGACGATTGTTTCTCTACTCATCGATATTGTTAATTCAACCGAAAAAATCTCAGAATCAGTACACGAGCTTGCATCCGTTTCAAGATTTAAGAACAAGAAGAAGCCGAACGTCTTATTCGAGAAGTCGGATGCCGGAAGCATTAGTCGTGCCATGCCAATCAAATCTCATGTTGTTACAATTTTAGGTGATGTTGATACATCAAACAATGTTGATCAATCGTGTGGAGAGAGTTCACAGGACTCTTGTGATCATCATGTCGCCATAAAGGTTGATGATGATTCGATCCATGAAAAACCTGAAGATGGAGATATACATGTACATACGAGTTGTGTATCCTGTAGTCAGACTAATAATGCTAGTGATGTTTTAAGTAATGATACAAAATAATTAGTAATATTTCATCTAATTATTTTATCATGGAATTTAAGGGTGACGGGAGGGAACTAATCATGAATATTAAATCAAGTTCCTTATAACAAGATTTCGTTCTTGATCCAGACTAATTCGACAGTATAATTTTCTCTGTTTTTTTTTCGATTACTTTTTAGTTTCCAACCAAGCTCTACGGTTTTAGTTGATTTAAACGAAGGGGGATCATCACAAAAACATTATACTGGTGGAGGAGATTTTATGTTCAATCGACGAACTAGCTCAGATTGTTTTCAGCAAACAATCATAATTAAATAAATAATTGAAACAAAGCTGAATTATTACTCATATATAATGGAAGTAAATATATATGATAAAAAAATGTGTCTCTTAATATAATCTTGGCAATTTTAATAAGTGTAGACAAGATCCACAAGTAAATATAAAAAATAAATAATCCAAAAAAATAAAAGGAAATTATTTGTAGTGTTTTCTCCCTATTTTCTATTATACACTACAAAAATGTGTACCTTAACATCAGTTTTTTCTTTTCTTTTTTTAAATGTCAGCATCCGTTTATAAAGATATATGGGACATTGATTATAAATTTAAGTTATAATTGCTTAAGTTGCAAAATTTATGTACGTAAAGTCAGATAACTACAAAAGTGTTATATGTGGCACTTAGATGGCAAATACGTACGAATATCTGTAGAGAAAAGTAAAATCTTTCCTATATAGATTACGATATGTGCGTTTTGTCTTAGAAAATGAAATTAAATATAGAGATTTTTTGTCTTCGAGAAGTTGATTGATTAGTGTTATTGGTTTGATATAAGTGATTAGTGTTATTGCAAGATGTAATTATTGAGCCTAGGAAAATGTTAATGGAGGTGCCCATGTTCTCGTAAACCCACGGGCTCATGCTTGTTTGTCTATTGCCCTTTTATTTTCCAAATGCTTTTTCAAAACTATTGAACAAAATGGGGAGCAAATTAAAGTGGAAGGTAAGTTAATAAGTATTAGGTATATGTCTCCATTATTATTAAATCTTACTTTCTTTTTATTTTAACCCTGATTTTTTTATGAAAGATCCGTCAGTCATTGATTTGTTGAATAAAATTCCATTTGCTAGTGGGAAAATAATACTGTAATATCTATCATATTAACATTGGGTGGTCAAACTCATGGGTGCTAGAAGCGCAAACTTACTAAATTTGGAGTAGTCAAGAGTGCTTAGTCTGGATGATTATTCGACTTATGAAGAGAAAATGCGAAACTGACTAAGATGTGACATGACTAACTTCCATATGTGGGAAGAAGACGATATTTGGTTTTGGTGGGAATATTATCACGTTTAATTCTTCTGTCTGCTAATTAAGTCCAGCTCTCACAAAACTGTGTGATATCTTCGAGGATCATGAGTTAACAATCAAAACTATAACCCCTAGCTAGCTATAATAAACTAATGCAGTCATTGGATTCCAACTAATGGTAAAAGCTACGGCTAACACTTTAATAGACAACTTCGCTTATCATGAGTGCTCCACTTGCGTATCAAAAGCTCTTCAGATGTATGGTTCAGAGCTTCCACAATTAATATTATATCTATCAACTGAATAATCTTAAGGAAGTTCTCGCAATTAATAACAATATATAATCAGTCAATTGATAATATGCACCGTGCATAATTTATTCCATACTTTAAATATTTTTCTTAGTATATTTTAAGGACGTTCCAGAATTAAACAAACCACTAAAGAACATAAACAACGAAAAAAGTCTATTGATAACGACTTTAATGCGTATCGCGTCAATTTGAAATTTTATACTTTCCTAAAGTCTCCACTGACGAGATTTTAACCGTACATTCAAAGTGGAAAAAGGTACACTTAACATTTGTGCTCAACAGAACACGCATTTAAATATCTTTTTGACTTTCGTGTACGTTTTCACAAAATATATTATACTAATCTTTATCATTCAAGCACACAAATATATTATCTTCAAATATTAGGTTGCATAGCACCTGGCAGTGGTCCTAATAGATGAGATGAGACTGTCCAATTTGCATGACGTGATGTTGATGTCTCGATGATGATGTGTCATTAGGAACTTATTTAAACTGTCAAGTGTCAAGCTACAATTTTTTCAAAGTTAGTTCACACAAACTTGTAAAAAATTTAGATGTTTTTACCCTTAGGGTTGAATCTTGTTAGATATTTCAATCGGGTTGATTTCATATTAGATTAGCCTTGAACATCTTAATCTAGAACTTAGATTTTTATAAGAGTGGGCTTGGGCAAGGGCAAGTAGCTATAATAAGGTGACCTAAGGATTAAGTGTGGTTTGAAAGAAGGTTCAAGATTAGAGGCGATGTAAACTTTGAGAATATGTTTAACAATTTTTCATGCCAAAATAAGGTATATGAATATGAATACAAACTGTTACAGATTACAATCACACAAGCAAACCAAAATAGTTAAAATTTCCCAAGGCTTTATATTCTCATTTCCATTAATAATAGTTGCTTTTATTGGTTTCCATTGCCAAATGCCCACCACTGCGCCTTACAGCTCGTCCTACACGAAATTTAGAGCCATACCATTTTAGGACAATTAAGATGATTCAATACGAAAATGCATATAAACAATTTTTAAGTGGTTGAGATAGAAAAACCACTTACATGGTAATCATCCATGTAATCACGTGGATTTGGCTGCAAAACAAAACAAACCATTTTCAACGTATTCACTCACTTTTTTTCACCCAGAAATAACAGAGTAAAGAATGAGAAAACTATAGACTTGAGTTGGTCTCAAAGTGTACGTACGCGTTTGTAACGTCTCCTCCTGTCTCCATACCGGTGGTCCCTTTCCTTTCGTCTGCGTTCGCCTTCTTCCCTTGCTTTCCGAGCTTCCTGTAAATGTCAATTTGTATGGCCATGCTCGTGATTAAGATATATACACAGAAGAGTTGAAAAGGAAACAAAAACAAAACAAGAACTTGTTTGTAAACTACAATATACCTCATCTTCTCTAGCTTTTCTTTCTTTCTCAGCTTCCGCAAATAACTCCTTCTCAGACTGGTGTGTATGGCCGAGTTTGTAGCATATCAAAATTACTAATTAGACATCTTGTACACAAAAGCACATAGCAATTCTCATTTCTATTTACTAAACACTGGTCACATGGGGAAACTTCTTTGATTGTATCCAAAAATAAGCAAAAAGATATCCAAAGGCTTTGGAAATCTACCTCCCTGTGCTGGTCAAAATACTCATCCACCATGCTTCTTGCATATTCCGGGTCATCGCAGATCAAGATATTGTCAAAGATTGAACCAGCCTTCACCTGCAGTATTTAACATCAACGTCTTCATTCAGCTTCACTAAATAAGCTTGGTCCCTCATCTAAAAATGAAGGCATTTATCTGATATTTTCTGTTTCTTTTTGTTTTGTGTTAAATCCAAGTTCTACCCTAAAAATTTGGATGGTATATATGTTCATACAAGCTGCATATCATTTGCAATGACTATTATATAAATGTTCATCCATTTCTGGTGATGGAGTGATTATAAAAGTTAATATGCAACAGCTCTCAAAGAAAGATCTAGATCTTACCTGCCATACTTCAATGCCTGCATATCTTATAGGCTTCAGAACATAAAGATCTGGATCATCTTCAAATTCTGAGGAAAACCGAGAAGCTCAAGCTTTAGTATTTACAAGAAAATCCAGCCCAAAACACAAATACACACTAAATAGCTAGAAACATGCCTGGATTATCTATCCATGGGTTCTTCCATTTTCCCTTGTAGTTCGGGTTCTTGATTCTCTGTAGGAAAATAATGTTTTGAGAAAATGTCAAATGGTGTCGAAGAAGAATGTGGTAATCTATGTAACCATTGATGACTGTCAAATCAGTTACCTTTGGTTTCCAAGAACCTTTGAACGTAGGATTTGGGATCTTTGGGGGTTCCCAGAGACCGTTTTCTTCCTCATCCCAGTCCTCAGGCTAAACAAGGAGATGTATAGATACAAGACATAAATCTTATTAACACTATCACAAACCAATGAGTTCCAAAAAAGGATCACAATGTCAAAGTTTGCAATAGTAGAGGGAGGATGAAGAAAGAATGATGGATCTCTGAGACTACTACTAAAAAAAACTATAAAACAATCACTTTAAGTAGCCAGTTTAACATTACATACCTCTGTAGCCTTTTTATCTGGAATTTCTCGCGGAATTGAATCAAAACCCTGGTTACAAAGAAAGGAAGAACCAGTTGCATGAATCAAACTAAGAATTAAAAGTATAGGAAGTGAATAGCTTTATCTCAATTACAAATAGTAGTTTTCTATATTGCTACCATGTTTATTAAAAAAGTTACCTCTGGTTTGACATCGTTGGGGTCATCAATATACTCTCTATCATCCCAGTCCTCTGGCTGCAAAAACAGATTGGTAAAATCTATCAACTTAAAGATGAAAGCAATGTACTGTAAATGCATATCTTAAGCTCAGATCAAAACCATAATCCATTGTTCTCGTCATAAGTCATAATAGCTAAACTAAGCGTAACTATCTCAGGAAAAGACTATCCAATCTTGCAAATGTTTGGTTTAGCGATTCACATAACATTTAAGAATGACTCTTGGAAACCTTATGAGCAGCCAAACAGTTACCTTCTTTGCATTCTTAACCTTTATCTTTCTTGGAGGAAGGATGTCCCAGTCTGTGTACATACTGCCAAATTCTCTCTCTTTATTATCAACCAGAACGCTGTAAGAAGCGTCAGGCCGCAGAATAAATGTGTAAAAATGATTTAATTTGTCTGTTTCACATTGCAAATCCTTTTTAATTGGATAATTCTGTCCCTGATATGAAAGAATAACATGAAGCTTCTTTGTCTGCGTTCCGCATATATCTGGTCCAAACATTAGACTGCATAGAAAAAGAAGCACTAATGAGAATACTCAACACAACACCATGTGAAGATAGTAAAAAGGATGAACCAATTAATCAATCATTTCATTAGTTCACAGAATCCGAAACATCTCCACCTTTTCATAGGATCAACTAAATCAACATCTTCATAATTGTTCTTCTCACAATATACCAAAATCTAGGCAACTTGACTAAGATTCCATACAACCTTTTATAACTGATATTCATTGAAAAGGCATAATGGTATAAGACACAAGATTACCTGTAAGGGGTATCACCACCAAATTGCTTCTGGTTAACATAGCCAGAGAGGAGCTTGATATAAGCGCCACCACATTCTATATCTTGTTCAATCTTGACTGAGTACTGAACAACAAGAGTCCGGTTTTTGTTGCTAAACTCGGAAATCTTTGCAGAAATCGCATAATGCTTGGCATCATTATAGGTCTGAATACCTAAACACATGAAGAAAAAAATTTCCTAAGTCTAACCAAATATAGATTCAATTTTCCTCAAGTTAACTTCAAAGATAGAAAGCCAGTACACATGAGAACTCCATGCGTTTAGTCTACAGAACAAAAAAACCCGGTGCCATTCAACAAGAAGAACATATCAAAGAACTTAAACATTGCAGCATAACAAAGATCTCAGGGCAACCATGAAAGCAGAGAGAAAGGAACTTAATATTTGCTTGTAAAAAATCTACTTAGCATTGCAAAAATCAAGTGAAGCCCTTAACGCCAAAAAGATTATAGATAAGCAATCTTGGGTCGGAGAAAGGAAGTACCTTTATTGTCAGGATCACCGGGCCATTTGCCGGCAGTGTGCTTAAAGGTTCCGGCTTTGCCTTCGTTTCTTTTCCAATCAGATAATACCCATCTGCTTTTCCATCCACCTGAACACATCTTACAAAGTTAATTGTATAAATCTATAAATAGAAACCAAAAAAGGAAAATCCAGAACTATACAATCGTTATATTAACCAAAAAAAAAGGAAAGCCTAGAATAGAAGATTCCAGTGAGGAATGAATTTGGCGTCACTATCCTAAATAACTCAAATCTACCAAGTAAGTTGCTACTTACTAATCATTACCAATAAATTCAAAAGGCAACTAAATCCCGGAAAAAGAAAAAGAAAGAGTGTTCACCTTCGAAATGCTCCTCTAAGAAGATCTCGGAGAAAGCCAAAGGAGCAAAAGTGAGAAAAGAGAAGAGGAAGAAGAAGCAGAAATAACTAAGCTTATTTTGAGGCAATCCCATTTTTCACACTCATTCACCATGGTTAGGAACATTGTGCTTCGACCTTTATATCAAAGAAGAATGTTGACTCAGAGTCGTATGGGTTAATTACAGTATTACCCCTAGATTCGTCTTCTTCTTCTTCCAAGTCGTCGCAAGCGTGGACCGCTGAATGTTCAAAGTCGTTTTATCTGCGTAAGATATGGGCCAAAACATAACCCTTCAACTGGTCCCAAATTCATAATTGCACTCATCTTCTATTGCCATTATGATTTATAATAAAGGTTGGTCTAATTATATCCACTAATCCTGCCTAACATATTTATCATCCTTTTCTTTTCTCACGTTAATGAAAATCGTATCTCATTAATGACGAGGATATCCAATAAAAATGTAACCCCCCCCCAACCAATAATAATATAGCTTGTCAGCATCTTCAGCCCAATGAACACGACATTACTCTTCTCCAAAGTTTCCCATTGACCTCACATTAAGCAATTCGGACAAGAAGCAAAACTAATTTAGTTATTTAACCCCATGTTATAAGTTATAACCCTTGTGTTACTTATTTAATTATTTAAGACCGATTCTTTTAGTGGAAAAGATGTATATACCCTCTATTTCAAAGGTGACTCACTTACAGAACACGTGCGTGGCGCGTGACCTTCCTCCATCTTCCCATTATGCTCATCTCAGATCTTCCCCTTACCACCGATGGCCTCCGACGCCCATGCCTATCTCCGTCGCCGGCGGATACCAGTCGCGTGGACGTATTCTGGCATGAAGGAATGCTTCAACACGCCGCCGTAGAAGGCGTCTTCGACTCCGGACTCGACCCTGGATTCCTCGACGTATTGGAGAAGCACCCGGAAAACGCCGATCGCGTCAGGAACATGCTTTCAATCCTCCAACGCGGTCCCATCGCTCCCTATATCAATTGGTTTCCCGGACGTCCTGCAATCGTTTCGGAGCTTCTAATGTTTCACACTTCAGGTACATCGATCTAAGGTTCGAATTAGGGCAGAAAACAAGAAACTTTACGAAAATGTGTTTCTGACTTTGGCGGTTTAACCTTAAAGAATCCGACTTTGATCTGTGATCAGTGATCTTTGCTTTCTCATGTTTGTTTCTGTGATCCTTTTACAGAATACATTAACAAGCTAGTGGAGGCAGATAAATCAGGAGAAAGGTGTGAAATTGCTGCAGGTACTTTCATGAGTCCAGGCTCGTGGGAAGCTGCTCTTCTTGCAGCTGGAACTACTCTATCAGCAATGCAACACATTCTTGACTGTCATGGAAAATTAGCATATGCTCTGGTACGTCCACCAGGCCACCACTCACAGCCTACTCAAGCAGATGGGTATTGCTTTCTCAACAATGCGGCTCTTGCTGTGAAGCTGGCATTGGATTCGGGTTCTTGTTCCCGAGTTGCGGTTGTTGACATCGATGTACACTATGGAAATGGCACAGCTGAAGGGTTTTATAGGTCTGATAAGGTTCTTACGGTGTCGCTTCATATGAATCATGGGTCATGGGGCTCGTCTCATCCGCAAAATGGGTCGATTGATGAACTTGGTGAAGATGTGGGATTGGGTTATAACCTGAATGTTCCTTTACCTAATGGGACGGGTGATCGGGGTTATGAATATGCCATGACTGAGCTGGTGGTTCCTGCGGCTAGAAAGTTTGGACCCGAAATGGTCGTTCTCGTTGTTGGTCAAGACTCCAGCGCGGTAAGTTCTTTCTTTGCCCAAAAACATGTAGACTATCTAACATAATTGTATCTAATTGAGCACTTCTGCATGATTTTGTTCATAATTATTGGCTTGGTTACGGGTAAATAGCTTATGTACGTTGCTTTGATAAGTCTGCTTAAGAAGTTAGAACTTAGAGCTTAGAAGAGTGCAGCAGCTCTGGTATCAGCCACATCATCTCTCTAACATTCAGATAGCAAAAGATAGATACAGACTTTTATCTTTGCTTCAGTTTGTTCTTTCCTCTTCGTTTGTATTCTGATTCAGAGAGGAGGGTATATTGAGCTTAGTGAGTTTATTTCAGCACAGGGTATACCGAGCTGTTCACTTTTTAGCCCATGGCAAGTGTCTGGTACATAAGGGAATCTATTTTAAAGTTCTTGGGCTTAAAACATTCATTAGAGATCATGATGTCTAGTTTGAAGGGTGATTAGAGTGTCGTGGACTCAATGATAACAAGTTGTTACTGTCGGATCTGCAGTTTGATCCAAACGGAAGACAATGCCTCACGATGAGTGGATACAGAAGGATTGGGGAGATAATGAGGGAAGTGGCAGAGGAGCACAGTCATGGAAGGTTGCTTATGGTGCAAGAAGGCGGGTATCATGTAACATATGCAGCCTACTGCCTCCACGCCATGCTCGAAGGCGTGCTAAAGATTCCAAAACCGCATCTATCTGATCCGATTGCTTATTATCCTGAAGAAGAAGCTATTGCTGTGGCAGCTGTTAAATCAATCAAAAGATACCACACGGAATTTGTTCCATTTCTCAGAAAGGAACTTGAAGATGTGTTGAATGAATGAGTTAAACTGCTTCCTCTTTGTGTTGTGAGTTGTGACCTTTTGGAACATAGATCTCATTGTAGATTGAAATGGCTAAAGAACTCTTCTTCTCCAGACAAACTGAATCACATGTTTGGTCCTTTCTGCCCACTTAAATCAATCAGGTCAAACGCATGTATATAAATATTTGTTGATCAAACGCTCTTTTGGACGACAGCTTAATTAATTACACGATTTTACTTTCTTTTTTTCTTCTTCTTTTGAAATTTAGTTTAGTCAAACCAAAAACATGAATATCCGAAATGTGTATCATATTAAGTAACTGTTCTACATTTCTTACAAGTTTATAGAAATCTCGTTATTTTACACTAACAACGCTCCTTTTATCCGTTGAGTTTATTTTTGTGGTGTTTGTTGAATTGATCTACTGCAACACTCAAAACATTTAAACTATTTCGGGAAAGTGACAGGAAAAAGTTTACGTAAAATTTAATTTGAGTAGTTTGAAAAGATAGTTAAGTCTTAGAATACAAGAAAACACCTTTTATGTCACGGAATATTTGTTTGGAAATTAAATTATATATATATATATATATATATATATTCCCACATTCTATCAATTCAAGAGCCAAATAAGATAGGCATAGTCGTCGTGCGGATTGTAGTAGAGAATAGCGGATCCTTAAAAAAAAAGTATGTCGAATTCGAGGAAATATGTTCGGATAAGATCGGTATTCTCACAAGATCGAGGTAGGGATCACTTATAGAGCCCTCGGAAAAATAAGTGTAGAATTTGTTTCCCCTCTCTCAAATTTATTAGGAAAAAACTTGTATAAATTATTGTAAGAACTATATGTTAGACGAATTCCAAATACTTTTTAAGTATGTATTTTGTTTTACTTTACTGTGTACATCGGATAAGTACTAAACCCCAAACCAAAAATACAACCATTCAATATTTTACCGAATCATTTCAAAGATACGCTCTAAATATTAGAATGTGCAATACTGAGAACTTGCAGAGTGAATTGGATTTTTTTTCCAAATTTTAAAACTCAATTTCAATTCAGTATACCACCAATCCTATCAACCTGATAAGTTCTAAAGAAAGTGGATAAACGAACTTTAATTATATTTTGAAACGTGTCCAACGAATATGTTTTTTGTGTTAATCATTTACATCAAAAATTAGAACATCATTTTTTAACAGCTTATAGTAGAGATGTATTTACAGTAACTCTCTTAGAAAAAGAAAAAAAAAATACTGTAAGGAACAAAAAAAAAAGAGAAGAACAATGTAGTGTAGTCCCCACTTGTCTCTCTTCCTCTCCAAATAAACCACATTAGTCTTTTCAGATTTTTTGTACACTTCCTCCACCCCCACCCATCTCTCTCTCTCCTTCTTCTTCTTCTATTTCTTTGGTTGCCCTTTTCTTTAATTTATTCTTCCAAAATCAAATAGTTCCTTTCTTTGATCTCATCACCGAGATAACTAAAGGTTTCATACAACCCAAACGAGAGGGTGAGATATCATTGAAGAGAAGCCACAAAAAAATGTCTATAGATTTATCATCTGAGCGTGTTTGCTATGTCCACTGCAACTTCTGCACCACGATTTTAGCGGTAATTATCTCCCTCTCCCTCTATTTCTTTATATAACAACGAAAAATCTTTCTCAAAAGAATGAGTGTTGATTTAATATTTACTCAGAGCTAGCTAGATCCCCTTTTTCTAACTTATATCAAACAATTATATAACATATTAAGTTGGTGATATATATTTATGTATATTGTATGATGAATTTTGCATCTGGGTCATGGATCAACGTCCCTGTCCCTGTGATTATTGATGAAGATAAATAGGTTAATTTTCTTAAGTTCAGAAAATAAAGAAACCCTAAATTTTGTTTTAATTTTTATTTATATATAACGAGTGATGAGGTACCCAAAGAAGTAAAAGAAGTTCGGTAACTGAACCATAAATTTCAGTGCTCAAACAAAGTAAACTCAAAGGAAACAGCTCCTGATCAGATTTAGGGTTCTATGAATTGTAGGTTTAAAGCCTACAACAAAATCCTCTTATAGATTCCCTATTTTTACAATCTAAAGGGTTTTTTTTTATATAGTTTTTTTCAGAAAATCCTTGGTTTTTTTACTCTTGTATGAATATATATATATATATGTGATATTACTAATAATTCCCTAAGATTCAGTCGGCATTAATATTTCCTGTAAAAGGAATTGGTAGATAGCATCCATGTGTGATGCAGGGCTGCAGAAACTTTCACTAAGTTTTCTAGCTTTATAGGCTGACTTCATATTATCCTTTCATATATATAACTGTAGTATTTGACACATGTATACATATATGATACATCATATCAATCATAGAACTTTCATCTACAAGTGTGGTCCATGTAAAAATGTTTACATCACATCACCAGCATGATAATTTTAAATCATTATTTTGGTTCTCCAAAATTTCCTCTTTTTTTTTTCTTCAGTAGTACTGTTTAAGCTGAAGCCAATTTATTATACGTATATAACATATCATTTCAAAACTTAGCTAAATTCCCCTAATTTTAACGTTTTCTGTGACTTTTCAATAAAACCCACGCTATCCCGTACACACTTGATGTTCTATGAACCATAAGCAATCATGAGACACTATATATGAATCATGTATACTTAATAGTTTATACTAATAGTTTACTTAATACTTATAAGATCGTGCCATAATTCGCCAATTTGGGTTCAAATTCAGTACGTGTGAGAATGTTAGAAAAGAAAAGAAAAAAGGTGGGCAAATAATTAGAAACTCTTCTACGTTATACTACATATAAATAAATAATGGAGATGTAGCATGGATCTGATTAGGGTCAAAAAGGGCCACATTTAATAAAAACGTTGAAGGTCGTCTTGCACAAAATAGGGTGTGTATTGGAGTGGAAAGTACAAAATATTTGTTCTACCCAGTTCCAGTAACAATTTCTTGATCTATACAAAAGCTGCAAACTGTTAAATCATGGCCGATCTTGACCACTTCGGATTTGATCCTTTCTCTCTCTCTCTATCTCCCTCGCTCACACACACACACAAAGTCACAAACACATATATACACAAAAATAAAAGAAGATTATAATTTAAAGATGGTACCATCACATATATATGTTAAGGACTTTATGGGCTGTGGTTAAGGTCACGTCGTTTTCTAACATGACTGTCTTCTCCTTACAAACTTCATCAACCATTCTTCATCTCTTTACCATCTTTTATCATGTTGCCTTGAGCCTTGTGTGTCAGACATAGAATTCATCAGAACCCACCATACAGAAAAATACACGCTTTCATATATATGTGTGTATATATATATATATATATGGATTCTTAATCAAATTACTATTTTACAGATTTATTTTAAAGTAAATGCATGAAAAGGCTTAATTAATTAATAAACTGAACGACCCCAAGAACCAACCGTAAAAAGATGCTTGGTAAATATAAAATTTTATGCAGCTAGCGTTTGTTTACATAACCAAATTAAGACAGAGAGAGACTCCCTGATACTTGGTCTAATTTTGCGATAGTATTGATACTTTATTAGTTTTACCCGCTGAAAGCACACTATATATATAAGCTGTGAGTTCTATTATAAATCATGAAGAACACGAAACTAAAATTTCTCATAAAATATCCAAAACCATGTTTTTAAAACCGAAAACTATATTTTCTATAACAAATATCATGATTCTATTTTGGCAGATGATTTAATAGAAGTTGCATTTGATATTCAGTAATTTGGCTTAGAATAAAAAGAATTGCTAAACTCGATAATTTGTAATTGTTCGAATATTGGTAGTGACAATACTTCTATTATTTATTTTATTTTCTATTTCCTGTAAAAGATATTTATAGGACTGTTCTTTTCTATTTCATTATTGCATGCACATTAGCCTATCGAAATATAAAATAGTGACAAACAAGACAATAACTTGTCCGTATATGTAAATAATTTCAAATATCATAATAATTTTCAAAATATATATATTTGATTTAAGAGACCTTACAAATCAAGTTATATAATATCAGGTAAGCGTACCATACGCAAGTTTGTTCACACTTGTGACGGTGAGATGTGGCCATTGTACCAATTTACTCTCCCTCAACATTGGAGTTTCACTTCATCAAACCTCACCTCCTCCCATTCATCAAGATCTTCAGGTATCATATCATTAATAACCATTAATTAGTCCTTTAGAATTCTTTGTTACCATAACGAAATGCGGCTTATCTAGTAGTATTTGTAATCATGAAGCCGCACAAACAGCACATAACCTCTTCAGTGACAAGGAAAGATTGTGGATCATCTTCTAGGAGCACCAACAACTTATCCGAAAATATCGATCGTGAGGCTCCTAGAATGCCTCCTATTCGTCGTAAGTCACTCTTTCCACTCACATGTTATACACAAGAATAATTTGAAGTTACTGTAATACATGCAATCACATATATAGCCCTCTCAGTCAATAGTTTCATCTAACTAGTAATTTTATTTTCATGGCAGCGCCGGAGAAAAGACAACGTGTTCCTTCAGCCTACAACAGATTCATCAAGTAAGTGTCAGTTGCAACTTTAGTCTCTCTTTTAAATAATCCTCTCAACTCCTTCACTACAATTTCAATAACCTTTATTGTTAATCAGAGAGGAAATCCAAAGGATTAAGGCTTGCAATCCAGAGATTAGTCACCGTGAGGCGTTTAGCACAGCTGCTAAAAATGTAAGCTTGCTTCTTTATCATTCTTGATTTTTCACAAATATATAAAGTAGGTAGTCGCTGCCAGATATAACTCAGAACAAAATTTTGTTTTGAAGTGACGTAATTAATTAAGCTATATAAAGTCTTCTTTAATTCAGTGTTTTTTCTAATACTATAAGTAACTGTAATGTGTATTTCTCGACATCATTTTTTGTTTAAATTAAACAATTCATCATTTTATGACTGGATAAAAATCTTATAGTTATTTTCTGCTAATAATTAGTACAATGTCATAAACTAATTACAATATAGATGTAGTGGGGAAAATTCTAGGGCTTGGTCTCTTTCTCTGTTATGAGCTTGGGTGAATTTTTCGAAATATAAGTGTATATACCAATAAGATAGTGGATTCAACTATGCATAATTGGTGGAATGCTTATTAGTTATTACAGTATATGTTTTTTAAAAATATTTTTTATTTTTTATTTTGTGTATGTAGTGGGCACATTTTCCTCACATTCACTTTGGATTAAAGCTGGATGGCAACAAGAAAGGCAAGCAATTAGACCAGACAGTTGCAGGCCAAAAGTCTAATGGCTATTACTAAAGCCTTTATATTATCTATACATATATATATTGATAATGGCTATTATATAAGTGTGTGAATGCTTTTATGTTTATGTTTGTACGTTCGCATTTATGAATGCGTAAGCAAAGCTGATGATGGAAGAGAAGACGAGGAAGAAGAAGCTCATAACCTTACATATGTATAAATATATACATGTATGTATGTATATGTTCCCTTCTTTTTCTTGCTCGGGCTTCATCTGTAACTTCGTTTCAAGCTTACTATCCTAATTAATAAGTGAAGTCTATTATGGTTTTCATATTTGAACCTAATTATTTAGGAAGGGTCTTCTTTACAAAGATTGTAATATCAATTTCCTCTTTCCTCATTCTGAAAAGGTGTAGCTTTTGTGTGGTCACAACTTTATATATATAATAAGTAGTTTCATATAGTTAAAAATACATATACATGACCTTAAAGGTACATGTGGAATTCGATTGATTCTATATCAATTTCAATTAATGTAGAGAATTTGGAATACAAATAAAAAAGGAATTTGGATATATATGTTAGACTTTAGATGTTTGTCTGTGTATACGATTTATATATCTCAGCACATGTACAGTATATACATAGAGTGAGTGGTAAAAGATGAATTCCATCTTGGGATGTGATATGGTAACTTTTCTGGTGCTGAGATAAGTCTGAAACGTAACTCACTCATTCCAAAGAAACATTCTTTACAAAAAGCAAAGGCTCGCAATGAATAGTTCAATTGGTTGTTTTTATTAGGTTTTTATTTTTATCTATGAGAAATCAATGCTCGCGTCACCCTCTTGGCAGTCATACTACTCAAACTTTAATTTCAAAAATTAATTAGCAGTGTTAAACTCCGGTTTTGAATCATTGAGTGGGCTAGCTAGCTAGACCGAGTGGTTCATGGTCGATACAGTTTATGCAGATGTAGATAGAAAAGAGTTATTTTTCCACAGGAGACACATGTCTTGGGGAACAAAAACTTGGTACGTAATAAATTATTATCCGTCAAAAATTCGAAATAATATGAACTCTTCTAATGGCTTACCGAACAAAAACGTTGTCTATTATTCAAATTTAATGCAGTATACCATATATAAAAGTAAAGCTATAAATATTTTGTGTAGCTGTGGTCAACTTTTGCTAAAAAAGAATGCCACTTTGGAAAAATGAATGACTCAAGCATAGACCAAACAGAAATCATAATAGTTTCCACGTCGACATCAGTTAGCTATTCAAAATTACGTATTAATTATAACTTCATTTTCTATTGTCCAAAATGGACACGAACTGTTTCTTGTGGCTATGTCTTATGAAACTAATATCTCTCTCTCTTGTATCTCCACCACTCAGAAAATTTTGGAGACGAAGGTTAGAGATTTGGGGCCCTCTCCAATGTGTGCAACAGTAGTAGAGACACTTACGTACACCTTCCATCGTCCATGCACAGAGTGATACACCCATTTTTCTTAAAAATATATAAAAGCTTTTGCATATAAGAATTAAGAAAACAAAAAAAAATATAGGGAGCGAGGGAGAGATGACATTTTTAATGAATTCGGGTCCAAAAGAAAAACAGAATCTGAAACGTCAAATCATGTTAGTTGGAGTATTTGTATGTCTTTGGCCGTTTGTGCCTCTGATGGGTCTTGTCCACACACTTTAATGTTTCTTTTTCTTTCTTTTTTTCACTCCTTTTTTTCTTCTTACATTGTCACTCTATAATTTTGGGGTTTCTGCCTCGTAAAAAGTTACTCACACAGTACTGTGACTCAGCAAGCCGATGTTGCTAACGGGTTTAGCACTCTACTTTCTACTCGACTCAAATCAAGACCAATTTCTCTTAAAATCTAATCAAATCAGCCTATGAAAATTTAGACCGACCAAATTAATTCAGAAAAAGAAACCGACTCGGAAAAAAAAATCAATTCGAAAAAAAAAGCATGGACAAAAAAATAACCCTAATTCAAGAAGGAAAATGAAGCGCTACATCCCCTCCAATCACTATAAATAAAGAGATATCTCTTCTACACAAAATCATCTAGCAATCAGGGCATAAATCGCCTCATTCACATCTAAAAACACACCAAAACACACCCACAAATTCCTATGAACTACAAATAACTTGATCCCTTCTCAATGGTACGTAGGCAACTTTTCCCAAAAATAGAGCTATAACATCAAAAACTTTAATTGAACTACTATGGTTCAACAACCGAAACTGACCAATCACAACTCCAAAAGTATCCTTATTACTGGATACAAAACATACTCGACAATATTTTATATATAATCTAATTATACATACATATTATCTTAACTCAATAACTAGACCCTAAACATCTCTCCGGTTAGATCACTCTTCGTCTGAAAGACACACCACATCATTGCCGCCCTACAACCCGTTGCTCAAGCTCTGCTGCTGCTGTTGGTGGATTAACACACCTGAATATGTTATCGGTCGAGGAAGCGATGTCGAGGTTGGAGTAGCTGTGGCCAGGGTTATTGAAGAGGATGGTCTATACGAATTTAGGTGCGGTGCATGAGAGTGTAGGCTTGCATTGACAACTGGAGTAGTTGCAGGAGAAGCTGATGGCGGAAAAATTATATATCCGTTTTTGGCTAAAAATTTGCATGTTTTTCATTTTGGTGGAAAGTTACGGATGTGTTGTCAATGTAATGATATAGACAACATATGTAGGAAAAAATAAACTTGTATTAATTATATGCATTATATAATAATTCTAAATACAGTAAAAACTCTATAAATTAATAATATTGGGACCATGATATTTTATTAATTTATAGTGATATTAATTTATCTATAAAATAATAAATATTATATAAAATAATATCTATTAATTTATAGAAATTTTTTGTCAAAAATTAAAAATAAATAAATGAAAATTTTTTGATCTAAATAAAATTAATGTATTGGATATTATAAATTTTAATAGTTTTGGACTTGAAAGTTTAAAATTTAAAAGAAAATTAAATTATTTTGATAATAAATAACAAAAATTATAGATGAATTCAATTATATAAACAATTAACATAAATTTTAAATTTATGATTAGTAACCTTAATTGTTGTATTTAAACAGTCTATACAACTATTGAAATAAAAATTATGCATATTTATAATTTAAAAATTTATAGAAAGTTTATTTTATTTTATGAAAAAATTATTTACATTATAACAATAAGATAGTTTAAAATACAACATAATATTTTCTTATATAAGAAAGTTATTTATGAGTTCTAACATAAATTCATAAAAACAAAATTATATTATCTTTATATATATATATATGAAAATTTACATAGTTATTAATTTATGTTATTAATGAGACCATATATTTACATAGAGATTCTAAAAAAAATTATTATCTTATTATCTTTTCAAATTTTGTTCATTTTTATCCCGACCCGACTTGGGACCAGTAAATTTTATTAATTTATAGTGTTTATTAATTTATCGAGTATTAATTTATAGAGGTTCTATTGTAAATTGAACATTAGATCAAATAAAAGTGGAATGAGAATCATAATTATTTTTCTAATACATTAAATTAAATTAGATAGACATATTTAAGATAATTTTAAATCAATGTTAGTTTCTCTAATATTGCTGTTTTAATGTGTTTTGACATATTTCTAACATTAATCTTGATTTATTTGTTTTAATATGAGTGTTTGAAAATACTCTTTTAAAGTGACTATTTTTTAATAGTATAATAGATGGAATGAATGAGAGCACTCTTGAGTAAATATATAGCCTTGCCGTCTTCCTTTTTAATCTCATCCAAGCAAATGGCACATGTACTTTGCAATTTTTCAGAGAAACACAATCTTTAAATCATAAACCTAACTCTAATTCAATACCAATAAATAAAAATAAAAAAAAGTTATCCTAATCAGGGAAAGAGAGAACTAGAGAACTTATATTTGGATTATATAGATATACAGTAAAATCTCTATAAATTAATAATATTGAGATCAATATATTTTATAATATTTCACTAATTTATTGAAGTTATTAATTTATAAAGATGATATTTGGATTAAAATATGAACTTAAAACCGGAAAAAATTATTAATTTAACGAAGAATTAATTTATAGAGGTTTAACTGTACTAGAGAGGAGTGGGAGAGAACCTTAAAGGCACGGAGGAGTTAAGTGTAAGGACTAGACTTATCAGAGGGAGAAGGAGAAGGAGAAGGAGAAGAAGAATCGAATTTAATGGAGCTTCGCTTTCGTTTTTTTGTTTCCCTTCGCTTTCTGAGTTTCGCTCTCCATTGTTTAGGTTTCTGGTTTTTAGAATTGTCGAGAAACCTCGAACATATTAAAGGTTTTCTTGTTGTATTGCTCTGGCAAGATTTTTTTTTTGTTTTTTTAAAAAAATTTAGAAGATTACAATCTAAATGGATATAATGTATACCAATTTTTATGTAGTTAATGATAAATGGAGATATATAGAGGTTACTATTAAAAATGATATTTATGAACAGTTGACTAAAAATACTATTATTTATTAGTTAATAATATCGAGATCCAGATTCTTTTTTCGTAGAAGATATACCAACTAAAAAAAAATGAGATATGCCAGATGGGTCAATTGGCAAGAAAGAACAATGGAGTCGAGGTGACAAACAGGCCTGAAAGGCCCATGGAAAGCTCCCATATAACCAATGAGTGCCAACACATGGTTAGGTAAAAATCCATTTCACAAAGGTAAAAAACTTTTTTTTTGTTTGTTAAATGGTTTTTTACCTAACTGTGTGTTGGTACTTGGCGTAGTCTTGATTTATAAAGTATTTAGGGTATGCCAAGTTGTTAAAATTAATTATTGAGAATATGGTAAAATATGAATGTTTTTAGGGAGGAGCAGATCGAATGCTTATGCCTCATATTCACCCTTTTTAGGTAATCAGAAGTGTTGTTGACCCCCTAAACAAAAAAAAACTATCACAAGTGTTAAATTACTCATATAAAAGCTAGTAAATATAAGTGTTAGTGACTCTTGTGAAATGTATTGGTATTGTCCTTTATTATAAAAATGAACTCTTAATATCATAATTTTGGACTGCTATGGAGTATTGTAAAGAGTAACTCGAAAAACATCGGTGCTTGGCGTGCCTGGATTAATGTTTGGCGTGACCGGATTAGTGTTTGGCGTCACATGATTAATCAGACGCCAAACACTAATCATGGCACGCCAAGCAACGATGTTTTTCGAATTACTCTTTACAATATATCATAGCATCCCTTTCTTTTAGCTCTAATCTTCTGGATTTTGGAAGACGATCTTTGGTAAATTCTCCGACCACAACTTCTACCGTAAAGGTCCCCGAATTGCCCCGTGAATTGAGTAAATGCGTCAAGCCATTAAGAACCCTATCGACATTGTAGTCTTTAGGGATGCTATGGTTTATTGTAAAGATTAATTCGAAAAACATCGTTGTTTGGCGTGCCATGATTAGTGTTTGGCATCTGATTAATCAGGTGACGTCAAACACTAATCTGGGCACGCCAAGCACCGATGTTTTTCGAGTTACTCTTTACAATACTCCATAGCATCTCTTCTAGAACAGTACTCTGCTCTGACCTATGTAATGTTCTTTGTGCTGATCTGGGTCATATTTCCATAACTCTTCTGCTATTTGAATCTTATTAGTCTCGAAATAGTAATTTTGTTTTATTCCAATGCCACAAGTCATTATCTGTCTATATCTTATGTTTTCTTTGCTGCCTTAATTACAGGACTATGATATTGCAAAAATCTGAAATGTGTATGATGAATACCTTGCTGAATTCCCTGTGTGTTATGTCCATTGGATAAAATACGTAGAGCATGAGGCTAGGGTAGGGGCAGTGGAGAATGCCTCTAAGGTTTATGGAAAAGCATTGCTTTGGCTGTCATATTCGGTAGAAATTTGGAACATTATTGCAAATTTGCCGTCAATTGAGAAGGAGAACCAAACACGATCAGAAAGTAAACTATTGTTTTAAGTGATTGTTTTTATTGATTGACCATTATTGTCTTTCAGTCATATGACATTTTTTAAAACTATAATGCTGCTGCAGGTTTTTCGAGCAAGCGTTGGATTATGTCGGAATGGATTTTCGATCTGCTGAATTGTTGAGCAAATACATTGAGTATGAGTCCTCTCAGAACGATTTGAGCCGAACTATCAATATTTACACCAGAGTACTACAGTATCCAATTCAACATCTCGAAACTTTTTTCAAAGAGTAATATTATTGACTTTATGTGGATTTTGATTTTTCTAGTATTTTTCTGTTGTTTATAATTGCTTGTCTCCTTGTAGGTTTAAGGACATGGTCGCAAAACATGATCTGCGAGAAACTCACTTAGCTATCGGACAATCCTTGTATGCAAAAGCCAAAGAGATTGGATCCAAAATCATTGCTTTTGAAAGTGTTATAAAGACGCCCTATTTCAAAGTCGATCCTCTCGATGACGCAGAGCTGGAAACTTGGCACAACTATCTCGATAGAGGGTGAAGGAGACCAGAATAAGGTACTGGGGTTCTTAACTCTCTTGTATGTAACTTATTTGGTTTACACTGGATCATGTAGTTAAAGTTCAATGTTATTAAGGTCTCTTTCTATCTGTCTGTCAGGCAAAGAGGGTATCCTGTGTTGGTCTAGAGTATCTTTTGTCGATTAGCCCCTCTGTTTGTCTGTATAGACTATGTTTTACATTTGATTATCATTTCCTATAGGTAGTCAAGCTCTATGAAAGGTGTGTCATTGTCTGCGCTAATTACCCACAGTACTGGCTCCGTTATGTTTTAAAAATGGAAACAAGTGGATTGGTTGAAAATGCAGCGAGTACCTTTTGTCGAGCAACTCGAATGTTTGTGGAGGTATGAAATTTGTTTCCATTTACGATTGGATTTTTAAAGTAATCTTAGTTTTTTATCTACTTTTTTGTTTTTTTTCATTGATAGATTCAACCAGATGTGGCTTGGAGCAGATGAAGCCTTCTTCGGTCCGCTTTGGCTCCTGATCTTGAGCTCGCTGGCCTCAGACCACTGTTTACTGCTCCATTTAGAGACTCGGAAGTTGCTCCTCTACTTCTTGAAGCAGTAACCAAACATGCGAACATGGTCTTTACACAATTGAACTTTAAACTCGTTTCGTTTAAGTATTTGGTGGTTTAGGTTCTTACTTTGCTCAATGTTATTGTCAGATTTCCGGGAATGTTGAGAAAGCTAGAAAGATTTTAGGTGAATCACTTGACCATGTACAGCCGTCAAGACCTCTCATGAAAGCACTGATTCACTTTGAGACGATTCAGCCAGCACCAAGAAAAATTGATTACTTTCAGGCATATGTCGAGAAAGTTATAAAGCCAAATGCTGATAACAAGAACATAGCAAGTTCCACTGAGAGGGAAGAGCTGTCCTTGATATATACAAAGGTAAAGTAATAGAAAAAAAGACAGTCCTTTCTGAACATCATCTGTCTCTATTATTGTGTATCAACACATTTGGGTGAATGGCCTTTGCAGCTCCTGCGTCTTGTTGGAGATGAGCTTCCCTTAGCTCAGCATCGTGACCTGAGCCAAACCCAAATGTATGAATTGGAATGCGGCAAGAACTCGGAAGCAAAGACTCGAAATCTGATCTCAGACGAACCCCACCATGAGATAGAGTATAGTTGTCTTGTCCATCAGACAAAAGCATCATCCTCGAAACAGGGTTCTTCCACCGCCTATCTTCAATCACTCTAGCACCAATCTTAAGCCCCTCTGCAATGTTTGTTCCGCCGCCAGCAACCAAGGAGTTAACAGCCTCAATCGCTACTTGCTTGCCAGTCTCAGACATCAGTCTAAGAGGGAATAGTCGGCGAGCCGTGGAGGAGAAGGCAATCACAGAGAGAGCCTATCAGTCTCACCAGGATTCTGAATCACAAAACCCATAGCTTGTTTCATAAGCTCCAGTTTGGCTCCTTCCATGCTACCACTCACATCAAGAACCGTAATGAGCTCCAAAGGAGCACGAGTGCGCCTATCAGCATCACTCACACCCTCTGCCTTACGGAAGAGATGGTAAAGTTGACCACAAAGATGAAAAGACTCTGAAGAAGAAGAAGCGGTTTACTAAAAAGAAGAAGAAAGAGAATTGACCGAATTTTATTTCATCTGACATAAATTATAAAAATTTTGGGATCTTTAAAATATATCTGACTTCGAATTTTGAGATGTTTAGTTGTCATGTTTTTCTTCTTACCTTTTCCCTTTTTTAATTGTTTGTTCAGCGGTAAATTTTATTTCGGACAATTACTTCACTTGATAGCAAACAAAAAACCATTTAAAAATAAGTAGCCATACTGAATTAAGTCCATAACAAAATAGAAATGTGGGTGGACGTTTTTTCCCCCTCGTTTTGTGGGTTAATTCGCTAGCATGGTTACATGTGAAACATAAATGACATGAAGCAGATGTGACATAAGCCATATAAATTCTGCTTTATGAAATTATATAATTTCATGTTACAGTATCTATATATAGTTAATAGAATTCTATATTTAAAACATATTATACATCTAATTAAATTGGCATTCTATCGATAACCCTAACTTTTATCTTTATGTATGGAATCGTGTATAATAGGATTATAGGAGTATTAAATATAGAAACGTGTTTTTTGTAATTGGGTTTATCATTTAATTGCAAAGAGACAAAAAAAAATACAAATAGCTAGCACAGCCCACTAATAGATTTTGTAGCCCAGCCCAACAAAATGAGAGCCCTAACTAATTCATCCCTTAGACGAAGGGATATAAACAGTTTGAACTTGAAGTAAGTGGAACTCTCGATGATCCAATTCCGACTAAGACTTTGTACGAAGAAGGTTGGTGATTAATCGTTAGACAAATAAGCCCACCAAAAAGTACCATATAGTATTGTATTTAATTATTTATTGTTTGCACTAACTGCATCAAAGACAGAGTTTGGTGGTATCCCGTGGCCAACTAGAAATCTATAAGTTGATTTGGAAAAGAAAAAAAACATTAAGGCAAGTCATAAACGGCAATGAAAGACATCAATACACTTCCCATCCAAAGCTTCCCATCTTTCTCCTCCACTTCACTCACTGCCTTCACCACTTTCCCTTGCTTATCCTCCAACACCTTCAACACTTTCCCTTCTTCACTGTACTTCACAACCACTGCATGAGGCCAACCACCTACCTGCAGCAAGTACTGGAACTTCACTGTTATTGGCAGCTTCAGAAAGAACTTCCTCACTCTCGGGTGATGTGCCATCACGTGTGTGAATATGTTGCGGTGGCAATGGATCGCCACCCAGAAATCCCCATCTTTGTTTGTGCGGATATTGTCTGGGAATCCATGTAATAGAGCTACCACTTCTGAGGTTCCAGCTTTTTCCCCTTTCAACCAGTATTTCCGTAGTCTGAATGAACCAATATGGAAACAACATGAGAAGTTATGCCAAGTTTATATAACAAACAATGATGTGGAAGTCACAGAGGAATTAAGATGAAAGATTGACCTTCCAATTGATCCTTCACAAAAGATGAAAAAGGAGCCGTCTTTGCCGAGGGATAGTCCATTAGGAAACTGGAGATTTGTCAAGAGAGTGGTAGTTTCCTTTGTTTTTGGATTGTACTTCAATACCCTCCCGGTGTCTTCCCCGGAGACAATCAATAGCATGAATTTCCTAAAACACAATCATTATACTCACAACACAGTAAGGGCACAATTACTCAAAACACAAGTAGTAAGTAGAAAACTAAGGCATCAGAATCTCAGTGCTAGCCGCAGTCCCAAAACTTTGAATTTAAGTGCCTCTAGCAGACAATTACAGTAAAACATGATAAGCAAAGAGCACCAAACTCCGAGCAGGAGAGTAAAAAGATGAAAACTTGAAAAAGATACATACCTGCGTTGGAAAACAGAGCTGCTATCTGTAAAGTAAACATTGCCATCTTCATCAATGTCAAGATCATTAGTAAATCTCAAAGGCACACCATCTGCTTCGGTTGTAAGAGAAGTTGCTAAACCTCCTTGAGGACCAACTTTCATAATCCACAAATACGCATCTGCAATGTACAAATCTCCACTTTTCTTGTCAAACCGAAGACCTAAAGGTCGACCACAGATGTCTTCATCCTTTAAGTAATCCAACAGTGATGGCTTTGGATCACATACATAAACATCAGAGTTTGAGAAACGAATTGGCCAAATAGAGCCATGTATCAATTCACAAGACTCACCGATTGTTGGAAGTATATGCGAAATCGATCCAGCGAGTACCATTCCAAAATAGAATCCGACCGTTGGCGACGCCGGTGTAAGGACCACGGCCAAGAGGATCGAAAGCAATACTCTCGGGACCCTGAACCTCGTTTAGAAACTTGATCTCTGAGTTTTGCAGCAGATTGTGATGGTCTCTCTCCTTGGGAAGCGATGATAATGGTGGCATGTCAATCTTATGAGTCTGGAAGTCAGGGAAGTTGGAAATGGAACTGTAATTGAAAGGATCGATAGCGCAATAGATGGCAATAGCGAGAAAGACCTTAGCGACTATGTTCATGGCCATTTTCTATGAGGTTTGTTTTGTTCGGTGGCGATGACGAATTGGAGTATTTGTACGAAGAAGAAATTAGTTGGGAAGTTGATGATACTAAGAGAGTAGAGAAGAGGTAGTTGATGATAGTCACTGCTTGTCTGGTTGGAAAATTCAATTTCTGACTGCAAGTCTCGAGAATCCAAACATTAGCATGAGTCTGATGTTACCGGAATTGTACCGGTGAACCGGATCGACCCAATATTTGATTAGATAGTAGACCAGTATTTTTTATTTATTTCTACAAATAAATAATAGTCGGCTTCGCTTCAATCAGAAAAGGTGTGTTTGGGTTTCATAGATAATTTCGATCTGAGAAAGATGGGAGATTCGGAGTCATTTGTTGGGAGTTATTGGAATGGATTCAAGAACTTCTGGAGTGATAGGGCTTCTTTCCTGGATAATTACACCAGATTCACCAAACGCGACTCGCCACTTCCTTCTTGGTCTTCCTCCGACGTCGACGAGTTCATTGTCTCCGATCCTCTTCATGGACCCACCGTAATTTCCCTCGCCATTATTTGTTCTTTGATTCATTATTTGTGGCTCGCTGCTGTTTGTTTGTCATGTGACCACCATTTTCGTGTGTATGATTTTGCCTTTAGATCTAAAAAGAGAAATGAGCATATTGAATCCTCGTCGATTGACATCAAAACTAGCTAAAATTTTGAGAACAAAAAAAAACTGGACTAAGCTTGTGCATTTATTAGGCATGAATAGATTATCATTTCAATCAATCAAGTTGAAAGAAATGTGGTGGTAATCCTTTTTTAGCTATAAATGTTATTCTCTCGTCTTTAAGATATCTGACTGTAAGAAACTGATTCAAAAAGAAGCATGAGTTTAATAGACTAGAGCAGAATTTGGGGAATCTACTTGTTTCATGTTTTCCTTCCATAAGAAATTAAAAAAAAAGAACTCTTTCTTTGAATTCCTTGTTTAACTTCTTCCTCTATTTCACTCCTTAGGTATGTGTTTGGTCCTCAGGAAGTTTTGCTAACATTGTGTTTCCATCCCTTTCCAGCTGAAAACTGCTAGGGAAGCTGTGACGTTTGGTGTGACTGGAGCTGCACTTGGAGCTGTCTCTACTGCTGCTTTTGCCTGGAAATACTCCAGGAGTCCACATGGTATCACTTTTCTCTCTCTGAATACCTATTTAGCCTTGATATAACCTCACTTGTTTCTTCAAGGTTTACATGATGCCAACTATTTTGTCGAGTTGTAATTTTGTTTCTCTTGGTATCTTCAACACCTCTAACTACTGCTGGTGTGACAGGTGCTGCATTATCATTCTTAGGAGGAGGTGTTTTTGGTTGGACCTTTGGGCAAGAAATCGCAAACCACACCCTGCAACTCTATAAGCTGGACACAATGGCAGCCCAAGTTAAGTTCATGGAATGGTGGGAACGCAAGAGTCAAGGAAGGTCCTGAGTCCTAAATCAAGGCGTGTGCTGCTTTCTCGTTCAAAGTATCTTGCAAACAGAATGAAATACTGATAGTTTTCCATCCATTTCCAGACTCTCCTTGAACTTTTTTCTATTCTCACTACATGTTTTCCTTGTCTCAATAATCCACATGCCTCATTGAATGTTTTGAGGCAATGAATTGAAAGAAAGCACTGAAGCACATATCTTAAACTTTCTTTTGATGATTCATAGCAATAAGTTTCCACATTCTGAGTTTGTATTTACGAAACTCGCAAGTTCTATTTTTGCCCCGTTTCTACACTAGTTAACAATGAAGCATTTGCTTTCATATTGGTTCGCACAAGTATTATCAAGGAGAGACCTGTAATTATTCATGACTACAGTCGGTCAGCTAGGAGACTCGCAAGTTAACAATGAAGCATTTGCTTTAATGTTGGCTTGTACAAATATGATCAAGTATAGGCTCCACTCCAGTTGGTCAATTTTTTTTAATACAACACAAAGGGCCCTTGGGACTTGAAGAACCAAGCTCCACTCCCATTGATCATATATAACAGATTTATAAATAAATAGCCTTTGAAGTATTCTACCATACAACGAGCCGAGAGATCCAGCAGGATGGTGTTGTTCCACTTATTTGAAAGAATTGAAGAAGCTCACAGTGTCTGCAAGCGCAACAATGAAGGAGTCAACGTCCTCCTTAGTGTTGTAAAAGTAGAGGCTGGTGCGTGCACTTGCATTCACTCCAAGATATCGGTGGAGAGGCTGTGCGCAGTGGTGTCCTGACCTTATCGCAACTCCATGCTGCAACATACAATATTTGCCTTCAGTTATCATCCTACTATGGATATTCTGACGAGATAGTAAAGTAGGCATCAAGAAGATATGCCAGATCATCAAGGACCTTAAGGTTTACGGGTTTTACCGCTAAACGGTAACATTACCCACCCAGAAGAGAGAGAGGTGTTGCAGCTACAATTTACTGAGAGGTAGTATATAGTTCCCTTCTCCTTCTTGAGGAACTTACCTCTTATCCAGAGAATATATATTCATTGAAAGATAAGAAAAAAAACAGCATATGATGGGACAGAAAGCTCCCAGTAATAACATACCTGTTGATCAAGAAAGGTTGCCAGATCAGTTGGGTGCAAGCCCTCTACATTAAAGGAACAAAGAGCACCCCTGTGAACACTTTCAGAAGGTCTGGGGCCATATATCTGGACATCAGGCAGGGAAGACAGTTTCTCATATAAATATTTACCAAGCTCTACCTAAACATAAGAAATTATAAATCCCAATTAGTGAAAATCAAAACCTCATGGCTAGCGTCTAGTTGTAGGAAAATTATATCAAACCTCATATTCATGGATATTCGTCATGCCAATTCCTGACAAGTAATCAACTGCTGCTCCAAGGGCAATTGCTTCTCCTATTGCAGGTGTTCCAGCTTCAAATCTGGTACAAAATTGAATCTACTTATTTCCAAACTGCAGCAAATATGCAACTTAGTAACTAATACTAGTAGAACACCAACCTCGATGGAGGCTCTGCATAAGTTGAATGATCAAGAAATACATCTGAGATCATTTCTCCGCCACCTAATACAGAATGGAAACAAAGATAAATAGATGCGGGATTCAATCCAGTCCCATCCTTGAGTAACCAGATAAGATGAATGTTTTCACTAAAATATATACGATTGACAGCATACCTAAGAACGGAGGCATAGCATGTAGAAGATCACTCTTACCATATAAGAACCCAATGCCTGTAGGTCCACACATCTGAAGCATGATTATCATTTTTTAACTATAAGCTTGCCACAAGGCTTATTACGTATCTCAGAAAGAAAAGTAAACAATTCCAACCTTGTGAGAAGATGCAACTAGGAAATCAGCATTTAGCTTCTGGACATCAACCACCATGTGGGGAACACTTTGACAAGCATCCACAAGAACTTTTGCTCCAACACTGTGTGCCCAGACCACAATCTCTTCAATAGGAAGAGAAGATGCTAAACAAAAAGAAAAATAGAAGTTAGATACTTACCTTATCCCGTTTCCTTTAACGGAAAAATAAAACACCTATACAAGATAATACAAATTGATTATGGTGAGAACATGAAAAAGGAATCTACCAAGAACATTTGATACATGATGAACAGCCACGAGTTTAGTCTTTGGAGAAATCATTTCTCTCATCTTATCTATGTCTGGGGTTTCATCTTCATTCAACGTCACAAACTTTAGAACTGCTCCAGTCTTTTGAGATACTATTTGCCAAGGAACAATGCAACTATGATGTTCCGCTACTGTAAGTATAACCTGAAAAGCTAGCATCATTCAAAATCTCACTTGCTATAGGTAAAGGAAAACAAAAAACAAAGCTTTGACAATGATACAAGATATTTCCCCATTTAAAAAAAAAGTATAAGAATTGACAAAGTGAGGGCACACCTCGTCTCCTGGTTTGAGGTTTAAAAGACCCCAAGAATAAGCTACAAGATTGATGGCTTCAGTTGCATTCCTTGTGAAAACAATCTCTTTACTATCGGAAGCATTGATGAAACGAGCAACTTTTTTCCTAGCCAACTCAAATTCATCTGTAGCCTTAGCACTACAATCATTCAAACAGATAATGAGCATGAACCCTATCAATCAAATGATCAATCCTGAGAGAAACAAAAATAAAACACCTTAAATAGTGGATTCCTCTATGAACGTTTGAATTATAGAACTCATAGTAATTCTGTAAAGCTTCCAATACAGCTGCCGGCTTCTGAGAAGTTGCAGCACTGTCTAAGTATACAAGCTTAGACCCATTCACTTCCTGAAATGGTTGACTCTTTCATTTTTCAAGTAGAAAGCCAGTAACATACTTCACTAATCAGGTTAAGGAATCAAGTAAAGTGGAAAAAACACCTGGTGGAGAATTCTGAAATCTTTTCGAAGGCGATGGCCGAGAGAGACGGATTCGGAATCGGCGGCGATGGTGGCGGAGGAAGAGGCGCCGGAGTAGATGGATAGCGAAGTGGAGCGACGAACGCGGGCGAAGCTCCGGTGTCCGATGGAGATGGCGTTGGGGGCGAGAGATTTGAAAGAGGGGAGTTTCATAGCCACACCTTCCATGTTGGAGAAGACGAATGAGCTGACAAGAGGGAGAGTGAGTTCTCAAACCGGTGTAAAGACGAGAGAGTCTTCGAAGTCACTAGTTCGACCACAGGCGGCGATGAGAAGATTAATTTAATCTAAAACGCTTACTGTAGATATATGGGCCGTAATAGATGGGCCCGAGTTTATAAGGTCCAATTAAACCAGATTACACGAATCGCTGGTTTACCGTTTACCGGTTGAACCGACCGAATCCGTCAGGATTGTAAAATTATTCTATCGAAATATCCATTTTTAGTAGATAAGACTTGGCAGATATTTTTTGAAAGAAGGAATAGAGAAAACGAAGACAGCAAAAGTAAGGTGGAGTTAATATATAGGGAGACACATGGGGAAAGAGGAGTTGGCATTTGATTGGACCGACCATTTTGTATCAATTCATGTTCCTTCGTATCTCCAAACATCAAGTCTTCTCTACATGTCTTAGTTTTATGCAATGACGACCTCATTATAACTTTATGTACAGAGTCATATACCTTTCTTTATTACAAAGAAAGATCAATCAAATAGATATATACTAATTTAGAATCAAGAAAACGGAAGAGGAAGAGGAAGAGGAAGAGAGAGGAATAAGAGTTATGTTGAGATCGTGTTCTTCTTGTGTGAATGTGTTACTCATCATCTTCCTTATGCTTCTGAGTTTCTCAGCGAATGCTTACAAGAACTACACTGTCGGAGAGTCCACAGGATGGTTCGATATTCAGGAGAGACCTTCAGCCAATTATCAGAAATGGGCCGATTCCAAATCATTTTCTTTGGGTGATTTCCTCGGTAAGTTCATTCCATAATTTTAGTTAGGTTTTGATTTTTTTTAAGTTTTTTCTAAGTTTGATATAGTTTGTTTTTGGTTCTGATCAGATTAATTGAGATTGAAGTCTCAACGTAATTAACGTCTTTGTGTATTTTGAATGTAGTTTTTAACACAGATAGCAACCATTCGGTGGTGCAGACATATGATTTCAAAACATACAAAGAATGTGATTACAACAATGACGAAGACAATAGTACAATAGAATGGTCAACTGAAAATCCTTCAGCAACATCTCCCATTCCAGTCTCAATAAGTGTTCCTCTAGTAAAAGAAGGTTCCAATTACTTCTTCTCAGGGAATTATAATGGCGAGCAATGTAAATTTGGACAGCATTTTATGATCAATGTAACACATGGCCAGGGTTTACCTGATTTATCATCATCAGATGATCAGAATGCTCCTGGACCCGGTCCATCCTCGCAATCCGGTGATGATGAAGTTGCTCCTGATACCATTGTCCCGGCCAATTTCGACCATCCTAAAGATATTGAGAGTGATGATGATGATAATAAGGTTGATGGTAGAAAAAGTTCTTCTCCCATGACAAAACCTAATTTGTTTTGTTTTGTCTTTATGGGATTCTTTGCATCTTCTTTCTTTTCATAACTAGAATTTGTGTATGTATAAACATTCTGTTTTCTGGAGATACCATACTACTAAGTGGAAGTTAAAAAAAAACAGTAAAAAATGAAGAAAAAACAGGGTAAACAAATCAATTTTCCATTTTTACCGAATCTGGCTTCTATTATGTTTGGTCTTTACTTTGGATGTTGCAGTCCCAATATTTTGTTACTACAAGTATGGCAGTGTTATTTGTGGCTTAGTCAGTTTGTAAAGGGCCAGCACAAAATAAAGAAACATCCCACACATTTAAAGTATTTCACTAAGAGAAAGCAAAGAGTAATGAAGTATGAACCAAAAGATGTGGTTCCAGTCCAAAAGAAATTAAAGTTGATTATTGTCCATTTTAAGTCCTAAACGAATAAACGACAACGCTTATAAGCTAAATTTGCTAGGTGAGTACAATGTGGTCGCTATCTTTAATGTTTCTGATTTGAGTTTGATGCACATGAGGAGCATCAGGTCTAATCATTTTCACAAGAATAATAAGAACATCAAGAGCATTAATATGATCTAAACGAACTTAAAAAGTTGGCTCAAGAGATTATGGATAATGATAACATCTAGAAATCTATTTAGAATGACGTCTACAAAGTCTTAACTCATTTCAACCTCTTAAGTCTTAACAAGTCATAAAAATCTCTGAATAAGTGACTTCGATTTGTGGTCAAGACATTCATGAAATTGAAGGTAAAAATGTCACCATTACTGTTTTAACTTTATTTCTGTTTCGAAAACTATATTTTTCTATCTTTTGCTTCATTTCATTTCATGCAATAATTTCTTTTAAATCTCCGGTGAAGAAAAGGATATTTTGTCTGCTTTCATAGTCTCTTTCCGGATTTAGTTACTCAATCTTGATACTATTAGATTTCACTTTCCCTATTATGCGATCGCTTTATGCTTTATGGCTTTAGCAAAAGCCATATGGTGGACAAACCGTTTACGTTGTTCGTGTCTATTTAATAGCCTTTCGTTAAATTTACAGATACAAAGCATCATCACATTCCTTACAACATTGTCCACGTGCTTGTTTAGCTGGAAACAACTACAAAACTCAACAAAAGTACAATAAATTTTGGGACAAGAGAGTTGATGCCTTATCTGGCGCTGGCAGATGGGATACATAGCTGCATACTCGTAATGACACGACACCCATTTCCCATTAAGCAAAAAAATAAATAGAAAGATTAAATAAATATAATAAATCTTCATCGAAAATAAAAAGAAAAAAAAGAAATATACAAAGGGTGGCCGACACTTTGGGAGGAGGAATTGAAATGGTGTGGTGGTTGCATGCAGAAGGTGGAGGAAGTAGCAGGTATAGTTACAAAGGAACCAATTGAGCCATGCTTGTGGTTTTTTTTTTTACGGTGTAGTGCCCCAAGTTGTTGGTGTTTTACAACTCCACTCTGTTCTTCCTCTCACCACTTCAGCTCCATCCTCAAGTCGGAGCAAATGCTGACATTCCACATCCCCGGCTGTTCCGAGGTTACCAATATCACATCCCGAAACTGCGGTCAGGGACTGAAGCACACTGTCTCTTCCACATTCCCTCCGGTACTCCAGAGTCATGCTTTTCAGCTTCTGCCTCTCCATCATTCCAACTGGAGCACTCTCCAGGATCCATCCAATGTACTTTACATTATTAACATGCTGGTTGACATCTAGGTCACTCCAGCGCGGCTGAAAAGGTTCATCAACAAACACATTAAGAGTTTTACAGGTAGGAGGGATCAGTTGTTGAAACATGTAGCAAATAAGATACTCACAGTGAGACCAGATCGAACATAGTCAGCAGTTTTGTCATCCAGTTTTGTTAACTTTCTGCCGTCTTCGGCAATGACTGGGTCAGAATTCACAAAATAAGGCTCTATTTCCCCTCGAACCTCTTCAGGAATCTTTGATAATCTTCTTGTCAGTTTATTCATCATCACCCACACACTGCAAAATAATATTTGGCAATACAGAGATGATTATAACTCTTATCAAATATGAAATATCTAACCCATGAGACCATAAGATCCCCTAACTATCCACAGCATAAACTTGTGTAGTCACTTTTGAATTGATGATAGAGCAAATAATATAAACAGAGAGCAAAGACATCAGGTAGCTTCATCAGAAAGACCCGATGAATGGTCACATGCAGAAAATCAGAATTCTTTAACTAAACCAAAAAGAAGATCTAACCTTGATGCTCGCGTTAAGGTTTCTCCAGTATTGCAATCCCGAACTTGCCAATCACGACGCATACCGTTCTTTCCAGACTGACTGACCCATGTATCTACTTCAACAACATCTCCCCTATGAAGCAGATATGAAATAAGCAAATGAGTTATGATGTAACATAATATGCATGCACAGTGCCACAGCATGTAATCCAGGGTGCAAAAAGTCACTAGTCATATGAGCATATTGTCCTACTGTAAAAGCAATACCAACTGAGAATAAAATATGTAGAATGGTAATTGATCTTTGACGGAAAGAAGCAAAATACACATTACTTTTCCCAAACCTGGTAAAAAAAAAGTTGAGAGCATGAACCAGCATACAATTAGCAAGAGAATACTTACCAAGTAGGATATTTATCAATGACAACCTGCATACGAGTAACGACCCATATCAGATTCTTCTTAAACATCTCAGGGGTAGAACCAAACCCATCTCCCAGCAGGCCAGCAGTCTTAACATGGTTAAGCGCCGTTTCCTGTCATGAGCATAAGAGCTAAATCATGCGTATCAACGAAACAAGTGACAACATGCGGCTGTAATTATAATTTTATAATCAAGTAGTACCTGCAAATGATTCATAACAGTTTCTATAGATGCTGAGCGATCAGCACCTATTTCATACGACCTAATAGAGAAATTCTGACGGAACACAAGGCCATCCTGAACGATTCTCCCTATACCAAAAGGATCCATTAGCATATCAGAACGCCTGGGTTTCCAGTCAAGCATCATCCACTGTTTCTCAGCAGCTAAGAAAATGGTTGTTATAGCAGCAAGAAGCATGCTCCAATCAGGTAACTGGTTGATGAAAGTTCTTGGTGCAGGCTGTGACATCTCAGTATCAGTCTTTACAATCTCTACAGAGCCTGGCAAACCAACTTTTTTCCCATTAATCTTAGGTGGAGCTTGAGCGTTTGGTTTAACCTTCATCCTACCAGAGTTTGGTGCTGAATTGAGTCCAGAGAAATTCGTGGAGCCAATCTTGTTGCCTTTTCCATTAGGATCAAGCGAAGGAGATGGTACAGGAAAAAACGACGACGTAGCAGAGGTGGCCACCATGACGAGAAGATGAGCGTTCAAAGACACTGACAAAAAAAATCGAAAAAATCTAACATCTTTAGCAAATTAGTAGGATCTATCTATAAAGCAGATACGATATTTAGTTAAACACGGGCACAGATTATAAAAAAAAAAAAAAATCTCTGTGATAAAAAGAACATGATACATGCGTAAATTCTCAGTTAATCTAGTTTGGCTACTGAGCTATATTTGAGAGTAAAGACGAACAAAAGTATCCAAATCCTAGCTGCAGGAAACAGCCATAGAGCAGTCATTTTTCATTCCAACCATTCAACATTCACACAAAAAAGGTTCCCAAAGTTGTAGGGGAAAACAAATTTGACCAGTTAAGGAAAAAAAAGAAAATAAAAAAAGCTAGATCTGAAATCCAACAAGCGAGAAGAAAGGAACGACGAGATAATCAGATCGTAGAAATCACCCCAAAAAAAAAAAAGTAATTCAAACATTATTTCTATCAATCAACCATCGGTTTGAATCAATCAGATGAGAAAATTGAAACAGCGATGAAGAGATTGAGAAGGAGACGAGATCCTACCAAAAACGAAGACAGAAGATGAAGAAATACAAAGGTAACGCCAATTTCTCTGAGTCTCCAAACCCTAAATTCTCCTTTCTTCGGGTGCCTCCCTGGCTGGCTCTCTTACGATCTCCTTTGCCTTTTGTTTAAAATTCTTTTCTTCTTTATTTTTGTATTTTGTTTCTCAAATATTTTTGTTTGCTATTCAGTTTTTTTGCGATTCTCAATATTTTTTGGGGGAAAAGAAAAATATTAAAAATACAAATTTGTGTAGAGAAAAAAAGGCGAAGAAGTCTGTAGGGTGGGTGAGAGAGAAATGTGGATGAGATGGCTTTTTATATATTTTTGCATGTCCCTCCTCTCTTCTCCTAGTTTCAAAACTACATTTTGTTTTCCATATTTCCCATTTTACCCTTTTCTTGTTACGGGATTGGTTAACCTAATTTGGCAAATTTATTCATTTTTATTCAACTTTGGACTACAAATTCTTCACATTTTTATTTCGCACGCAAAACTTGATTGCGTTACCGTGGAAATTTCCTTTGGATTTGATTCACTAGAATATTTTCTAATCCCGGACTAATCATACTTGAAAAAGACACATATCAGAATGTGTTAGCAAGACTTGTCAATATTTGGCACCGACGCTGTGTAATAATAAGTGGTGGTACATGTGCATCTACCTCTATCTTTACTTGTATTTATTTAGACGAAAGAAACAACATTTATACTAAACCTAACATTATCTGTTGGTTATGGGTTCTTTTTTTTCTTTCTTGTTAACCCATAACATTTTGTAGAACGTATAGTCAACGGTCGGACTTAAAAATTTAGTCCACCGAAAACATAATATAAATACTATTAAATTTAAATTCACCTCTTAAGCTATACCAAATATTTTTTTATAAAACGATATTAATCTAAACAACGTTACTTTAGCCGTTAATATCCAAATCACAAAAAAAAAATCAGATGCAAGCCCAAAAAAAAAAATTACAAAACAACGTGCGTTTGACAAGTCGAAATAATAACCAAACCATATGTTTGATATTTCCAAAACAAGACTATCACTTACCTGTTTGGAGATGCTTCTATGGAGAGCATCAAGTTTGCGAACGAGGCTAACAAGAAGATATGATTAGCTGTTGAAGACCAGGTTCATGGATTTGACTGTGATGAAGATATTGTCGATGTTTCCGAGGACTATGAAGTATACGGCTGAACAAAAAACTATAGTATATGATCCACCATATATCACATCCGTCTTTTTCTTTCTTTATTTCGGGTTTTAATTTGAGGATCGCATGAGAGAAACATGCATGAGATGATGACATAATTAAATTAATCTAACAATAGACGTTTGACAACACATATTATGGACATACATGGCTTTCACGAGAGACGTATTGGAGATGTACACTCGCATAGGTATGATTAGCATACAGCTAGATGCATATAACGATAGCTACCTCGACTTATAGGAGACGGTCCAACACTTTTAGAGCATGTCATCTACTAATACTTCCAAGAGCCTTCATAAGAACTTGGCTTGGGACAATTCTAACATGAGACATATGGGAGCAGCCTAATAGTCAGCTCATACGTCGCCAAAACTCTCCGTCGAGGTATAGACTAAATCCCATGGTACACCATTTTCTATCCTTTTTAACTATTTTTTTTTGTCTTTTTCCTATATGATACTCTTTCTTTATCTCAGATGATTTCTCTCTGATTTAAACTCTCCATCTAATAATTCCGTTTTCATTTTTTATATTTATCTTATTTTTGTCTTTATTGATTTTATAACGTAGTCTAAAAGAAACAAAAACAATTCTTAAAATTAGTATTTGCATTCACATATTTATTTGTTTGGACTTAAACTAGGATGTTTAGGATAAAAACCTATGGGAATATTTGCATTTGGAGAATATAATAATATGATATTGAATAGCGATTTGTGATTGTTAAGAAGATTATGCCTTGTTAGTGCATACAGTATTTTTTTTTTCTTTTTTCAATCTAGCACTAGCTCATGATCTTGTTCTGAAGGACTCATATAAATAATGGAAATGTAGGAAATCTTGATCTTTACCTTGAAGATTCGTAGAGTTTTTAGCCTATTTTCATCTTATGGATCGATTTCGTGGGCTATAGCTAATATGCGTATGTTCTATCTTTGTTTACACCTTCTTACCACTCGTCTTTAGACCAAAGCCACTGAAATTTAGTTCCGTTATCCGCATTCCAACTTAAACCTGAGAAACTCAGTTTTCATAATTTGTAACGTTAATTTTCTTATATTTGGTCTGGTTTCAAAGGTGAGGCCTTCTTATAAAATAATAAAATATTATGTTGTTAACAATACAAAAATAAAATAATAAAACTTTATCAAAGATAAAAAAAAATAATAATCATAATTTGTTTAGACAATTTAATGAAATGAAATCTGAATAAGGATAGTGCTCCAATCATAAGGATGAGGAGACAAAGGATAGAAGCGAAATGAGCCGATAAGGTGGAAACAGTAGAAGACACACTCTTAACTTCTTCTTCTTCTTCTTCTTCTACTTCTTCTTCTTCTTCAAAATGGCGATGACTCCGGTCGCTGCATCATCTCCAGTTTCAACTTGCCGTCTCTTTCGCTGCGCTATCCCACCCGATCTCTTACCTAAGCCTCTGTTTCTCTCCCTCACCAAACGGAACAGAGTCGCCTCGTGCCGGTTCACAGTTCGTGCCTCCGCCAATGCTACCGTCGAATCCCCTAACGGCGTTGCTCCGTCGACCTCAGATATAGAGACCGCCTCCTATGGCCGTCAGTTTTTCCCTTTGGCCGCAGTCGTTGGCCAGGTCAGAGAAATTGATCCTTGTACTAATTAACTTCTGTTTCCTGCAATTTGCTTGCAGAATTGTACGCAATATGAATCAATTTGTTTCGTTTAAGTCTGTAAAATGGTTTGATTTAGTTGGATTGCGTATAAGGGAAGCATCTTAAATTTAGTGTTATGGGACTTCTACATTGGTTTTGTTCAGCTTTCCTAGATGCAAAAGCTCGACACAGTGTATAATTTGTTTGCTTCAATTAATGTTTTTTGGTATAGGAAGGCATAAAAACTGCTCTTCTACTTGGTGCGGTTGATCGTGAAATCGGAGGGATTGCTATTTCAGGTCGTAGAGGAACTGCAAAAACAATCATGGCACGAGGGCTACATGAAGTCCTCCCTCCTATAGAAGTTGTTGTAGGCTCTATATCAAATGCTGACCCGGCCTGTCCAGATGAGTAAGAATCTTACAACCTGAAAACCAACTATATATTTTCTTTTAGTTACATCCCTCTTCACAATTCATACACGACTGGCTTGTACACATGTAGGTGGGAAGACGACTTAGCTGAGCGAGTGGAGTACAACGATGATAAAACCGTTAAGACTGAGATTGTCAAAACTCCTTTCATTCAGGTACATTTTGTTTTAGGAGCCACTACAGCCTTTCTGAGTTAGTTTTCTCTATTACTTAGTTTTGTTTCTGTCATTTGTATTATACAGATTCCTCTAGGAGTCACAGAAGACAGACTCCTTGGGTCTGTTGATGTTGAGGAGTCTGTGAAAAGGGGAACAACTATTTTCCAACCTGGTCTTTTGGCTGAAGCCCATAGAGGAGTGTTGTATGTTGATGAAATTAATCTCTTAGATGAGGGAATTAGTAATTTGCTTCTCAATGTATTGACGGATGGTGTTAATATAGTTGAAAGAGAAGGAATCAGCTTTAGGCACCCATGCAAGCCTCTTTTAATTGCAACTTATAACCCTGAAGAAGGTGCTGTTCGAGAGCACTTGCTAGACCGTGTTGCCATTAATTTAAGGTATTGCTGGAGTTTAAGAATCAAGGTTGAAAAATATGGTCTGTTTCTTTTGGGTAATTCCCAGGTCTGTCTCTATTTACATCACGATGTTAACATTTGCAGTGCAGACCTTCCTATGAGTTTTGAAGATCGCGTCGCAGCAGTTGGAATTGCTACACAGTTTCAGGAATCCTGTAATGAGGTTTTTAGAATGGTAAATGAAGAGACAGAAACAGCAAAGACGCAGGTATCTTCAAATGAATTAAGACAAAATGGGCCGGTACAATGTCCCATTAGTAAAAGTTGGATGGGATGCTATGCTTCTTAACCCACTTTTCTCGGTCATAATTTAGTGCAATTTTTCTGACTGCAGATTATATTGGCTAGAGAATATTTGAAAGATGTCAAGATAAGTAGAGAACAATTGAAGTATCTGGTTTTGGAAGCTGTCCGAGGTGGTGTTCAGGTATTCAGCAAAAACTCTAAATTACTTTTCGTGTTATGGAATAATTTCTCTATACTAACGTATTTCCGGAAGAATAAGGATAGAAACATGTAAAGAAAGGACAAGATGCATGCAAGATAGTGTCATGATTATAGTTTTTAACTAGTATAGCTTCAACTAGTATTGCCCTTAAACAAGGTAAAGAAGGGCTTCACATCGAGTGCCTTTGTTGCGCTGTTGATTGTGATATATCACCATGTTATGATCATATCACTATAATAATATGTTGTGTTTGGCGAGTTGGTAGTTAATTCTAATTGCCTATTTTTTTTTCGATGACTACCTGGCATTCGATTATACCCTTTCCCCAATAACAACTTTATGATACAGGGACACTGTGCAGAACTGTAAGTGGCGTTTAGCTGCAATTGAAGGGCGAGAAAAAGTCACAATTGATGACCTCAGAAAGGCCGTTAAGTACTCTTCTCTGGCTCATTTATTTATTGTTTTTTCCAGAATGATCAAGCAAGCCATAAACTTTAAGTTCTCTGGTAGAAACATTTTCTCGTTAGAATGCCTTTTCCTATTATATCTGTATGACTTTTTAAATTTACATTTCATATTTACTTCTACTTTCCTTGTATTACCTTTGTCTATAATTGAACATCTTAATAGAAATTTTAATTGGCATTGTAGAATGACGCTGTATATTCAGATAGAGTTTTTACTTCATTCTCAGTTATTGATTAGCAATTGTGGTCCATTTTCAATAGGTTGAACTGGTCATCCTTCCTCGTTCATCACTAGATGAGACTCCACCTGAACAACAAAACCAACCACCACCTCCTCCACCTCCTCCTCAAAATAGCGAGTCTGGAGAAGAAGAAAATGAAGAAGATCAAGAAGAAGAAGAAGAGGTCAGTGGATTTGGTACACATTATTGTCTCTCGTTGGGCACATGAACAATGTTCTCTAAAGTATAAATCATTAACAAATGTAGGATGAAAACAATGAAGAAAATGAAAATGAGCAGCAACAGGACCAAATACCTGATGAGTTTATATTTGACGCTGAGGGCGGTCTGGTAGATGAGAAACTCCTCTTCTTTGCTCAGCAAGCCCAGAGACGCAGGGGCAAAGCTGGCAGAGCGAAGAATGTCATATTCTCAGAAGATAGAGGACGCTATATAAAGCCAATGCTTCCAAAGGTTTGCCCTCGAGGTCAATTTCAATCTGGCTAGTTGATTCAAATGTAGATATATTTAGTTGATTTAGCCTTAGCTCCTTACTTGAATCAGTTTATATATAAATTATCTAGCGTTTTACCATAGTTTATTGGTTTTCTTGGTATGTTCTAGAGCACCTTCTGTTGAAGATCGTGATACAAGCAGTGGATTAGAGGGTTAAAGGTTTATTACTATTTACTAAGGTTGCAATTTAACTAAGGTTATTGTGAGAGTAAACCATGGTTAATTTAGGTTATCTCTCTAGTCTTTATGTATATATTGTCTAAGAGAGCTAGAGAGGGGGATCGAGTATTTGCTGAGTCTTAGGGGGAGTGGGAGGAGCTTCATTAACAAAATCCTCAGGTTCTTTTGTAATTCTGGTTCGATTATCTATAAAAATCCATTTCTATTTGCTACACGTATCAGATCGCTAGTTTGTTTCCACTTTAGTAGCGATGCTCTCAAATGGCCACTTGAGGCTCGGTAAATAGAAGCGGTCAGGCTCCCAAACATGCAGTTCTTAACAAAATTTTACTTTGACAGGGTCCAGTAAAACGATTAGCTGTGGATGCAACCCTTAGAGCAGCTGCACCATACCAGAAATTGCGCAGAGAGAAGGATATTTCAGGAACTAGGAAAGTCTTTGTCGAAAAGACAGATATGAGGGCCAAAAGAATGGCTAGGAAAGCTGGAGCCCTGGTACTGAACCTTGTCCACGCATTCTTCTAAAAGATTGTATATAAATAGTTTCCTTGATACAAAAATATTCTCACTTAGATTTCAGACACAAAGATGTTTGGCATGATAAATTTGATTTCCTTGATACAGGTTTCAGTGAAAACGTAGGTCTTAGTATCTGATTACGCGTGTGGCTTACAATTGTTGTATGGCAGGTTATTTTCTTGGTTGATGCAAGTGGTAGTATGGCATTGAATCGTATGCAAAACGCCAAAGGTGCTGCACTCAAACTGCTGGCAGAGAGCTATACTAGCAGGGATCAGGTAAAGGTTACTCTTTTGAATAGTAAACGTGCTTGTTGATAGTTTGAATGAATCCGTTGGGCCTTCAGATGAGACTCATACTGTGGTGATTGGTTTAGGTTGCGATTATTCCTTTCCGAGGAGATGCTGCAGAAGTGCTCTTACCCCCTTCTAGATCAATTGCAATGGCAAGAAATCGTCTTGAGAGACTTCCCTGTGGTGGTGGTTCTCCTCTTGCCCATGGTTTAACAACGGTATGTCAAATATTGTGGTGTTGTTGGTATGATAACTACTAAGGTGGTCTTTTCATTATTATTGTGGGTTAGCATAATAATAACAATAATATCTATACTAATATTAGGCAGTAAGAGTTGGACTTAACGCAGAGAAGAGTGGTGATGTCGGGCGTATAATGATTGTTGCAATAACTGATGGTCGAGCCAACATTACACTGAAAAGATCAACGGATCCCGAATCTATTGCCCCAGATGCTCCTAGACCCTCGTCCAAAGAATTGAAGGTAAACAGCGTCTGCAGAAAACAGAAGTCTCTATTTTCCTTGAATATTATAAAAAGAAGCATATTATTACATTTGCGGGTGTTTGTTGTTTAGGATGAGATTCTGGAAGTTGCTGCGAAGATATATAAGGCTGGGATGTCTCTTCTAGTGATTGATACTGAGAACAAGTTTGTTTCAACTGGTTTTGCCAAGGAGATCGCAAGAGTTGCTCAAGGTTTGGTTCCTGCAATCGATTCTAAGATATCGTTTTGTTAAAATATTACGCAGACAATCACATTGTGTTTTGATTGTTCCTCAACAGGAAAATATTATTACTTGCCAAATGCTTCGGATGCTGTTATCTCAGCCACCACTAGGGATGCGCTATCCGATCTGAAGAATTCTTGACCTCATTTGTCTACGATACTTGGTTCTATGACTCTGGATCTCATCAGTGTATATTCTAATTGTGCAACACATTCGAGTCATTAAAACATGAAAGTTATAAGAAATGAATTTTTGCTTGAACATATTTATACAACGAACACTCGCATGGTTTCTATAGACTCGCAAGATTTAAGATATCTATAAATTTTGACCGATAGATTAACGATGAAATCATTAACCAACTTTTTTGGCGGCGGATAAACCGGTTTGGACCGAAGTAAAATAAACCGGCCTGGACCGATTGTCTTGTCTACTTGCAGGAGGAGAGAAGAGTTGGCGAGTTGCAGTAAGAAACCAAATTCAGTTTTCCCCAAAGAAATGAAGTCTCTTTGCTCGATTTCTAGAGCTCCACCGATTCGTTCCTCTCCATTTCTTTCTAATTCTCGAACAAGCTTGAATCGTTTTACCCTCAAGATTCCTGCTTCATTCTACTTTTCTCCCATAAAGAGATGCAGCTTTTCAAAGCCATCGTTGGATTCCCATGGTGGAATGTCTAGGGCATCGATCACTTTCTTCAAAGATAAATCGCTAAACGAGTTCAAGATGCAAGTGGGCAGCCCTATTTCTCTGCATTCAGTCAATCCATTAGCTAAGCTGAGTTTAAGTGATCAGGCATTTCTTCTCTTGGCCTTCATTGCTTGCACGGTACTGTGTTCCACCACTTTTATCTTTTCCTTTTTCTTTATATCTGAAACAACTTCGAGGTTAGCTAAGGATATATCAATACTGCAATTCTAAATGTGTTTGTTTTTGACCATTTTGTTGACTCATTTATAAAATGATAGGCTTGCTGATCTCTTGATGGTCCTCTGTTACAGACTTCACTGGCTTTTACAAGTTTTGTGATTACAGCAATTCCCACACTTCTCGTAAGTCTTCACATTTGTCTCAATCCTTTTGTTTCAGCTATCTTTCCCCTGAAATCTATTGCTTCATTACTCATTTTAAAACTGTTCCAAGCAAATGGATTTGAGTATTTGTCCTATCTTTGGTTCAGCTATATGATAGTTTCTCTTTTGGATTTGGCTTAACTCAACAAAGCATGGTGAATTTCAAGTTCAAATATGTATCTTTGTTCTTGGATTGATATCTATTCAATATATCCTATGTTTTCTTACACACCTTCAGGCCATGGGTAGAGCTGCAACTTCCTTTGCAAAGTTAGCTGACACTGCTTGCGAAGAACTCCCTAGTACCTTGGCAGCCGTAAGGCTCTCGGGAATGGAAATAAGTGATCTTACTCTTGAACTGAGCGATTTAAGGTGATAACCAAAGCTCTTTTTCTTTCCTTTTATCGCTTATGGTCATCTCAACTCTAAAAGAAATGAATGCTACATGTTTCAAAACATTGAACTCCAAATTAGGTCACCCTATTTTTCTGTCCGGTAAGAAACTTTGTCTATATCATTATTAAGCTATGTAAATGGTTTCAGCCAAGGTATAGCTGATGGGGTAAACAAATCAGCAAAAGCGGTTCAAGCAGCTGAAGCTGGAATCCGACAGATTGGAACACTTGCACAACAGCAAACTCTCTGTATAAGCTTCTTATCTTTTGAGAATTGGTGTTCAAAATCTCTCTTTTTCTTGTTAATGGTGGCAACATTTAACTTTAGTCAAAAGAAGCTCAAGTAGTGTGATCTAATAGTGAACTTGATCTTGGCTCAGCAATGATTGAAGAGAGAGCAAATTTACCAGAGATATCGCTGCAACCTGTTGTGGCTGGTGTGGCCGAGAAGACTTCTCAGGCAATCGGTAGTGCAACCAAGAGATTAATGAACGTTATAACCGGAAGAGGCAATGATGAAGATTCCAGAGACCTTTAGAAGCTTTCACTTTTTTGTATGTCTTTGTTTGAAGGAATCAGTTCATTTAGGGAAACATAGAATGACTTTTGTTAGAATTTGGTATATTTGTGAAACCTGATGTGTAAGACACAAAAGAAGAAATAATATGTGAGTTTACTTCACCTTAAACCTCCTCCTACAAGAAAGATCTAAGCCAATTTGTTTATTTTTTTGGTAATTATTTACCTCTCCTTCAGGATTCAGCAACAGATGAATTATTTATTACCCAATATTAAGCCGACAATAACCAAAAAAACAGTAGTTTAATGGTTGACTAATGCAGATCTGGTAATAGAGAGATGGGATTGGGCCAAGTTATATAAGGCCCAAGGAAGTGAAAGAAGTAATGAAGGAGTGCCTTTTGTCAAAACTTTATCCTCTTCTCTCGTCTTCATCCGCCATCACCAGTTTTTCTCTCTCTCTACAAATCTCTTAACGGCCATCAATGGTCAGACTTAGCTTTCGAATTTAGGCTAAGAACGAGCATGTCGTCTTGTCTTCTTCCTCAGTTCAAGTGCCAACCTGATTCCTTCTCTATTCACTTCAGAACCTCTTTCTCCGCACGTTAGTATTTCCTTGTCTATCCTACTCACATTCTCATTTTGAAAATTTAGACAATTCCTCCAATCTCAAATTTCAGATTACGTTATATATCTTTTCCTGATCATGTGTTGGTTGTATGTAATTTTGATGCTTTAGGTGTAAATTTCCATGTTAATTTCCTAGCAGTTCCTCAGTTTCTTACTATCTGAGAATGCCTTGTATGTTTCAGATGGATATTTTTATCGAAATCCATGAATTGATGATTCATATCAGTTTGAAGAATGTGGCAGTGAAAATCCAAAATTATGGATGAAGAGTTGTGTTAGTTAGCTCAGAAGCTGATACTATGGATTTTTGTAGAGCCAACTCCCATTGTAAATTGAATATGCAATTTTAAGTTAGCATTGACTTAGAATTGACAGTTTTTGGTCTCTATAGGTCTGATTTTTTCAGTCTAGAATGTCCCTTACTTGCTGAAATTCGTTGAATATTAGTAGCCAATTCTAATTCCTTGAACCTCAATCCTTACAGGTTCTCATTATAGATATCTAAAGGAACACATTTTTGTGAAACTGCACGATGTCATATTTGTTATGTCATTCCTTATTTCTCAAATGCTCACAAATATGTGGATGTGATGTGATGGAATATGCAGCAAAACAAAATAAGGGATCAGTCTTCTTCCAACCGCAATGTGCAGTATCCACTTCACCGGCGTTATTAACTTCTATGCTTGATGTGGCAAAGCTTAGACTACCCTCTTTTGATACTGATTCAGATTCCTTAATATCAGACAGGCAATGGACTTATACAAGGACCAATGGTACTTCCACTGAGGTAATTAATATTCGTATATTACCATGCCACGTCTTAATAATGGTTCCCAAAGCTTCAGTGAGATTACTGTTTTTAATTGTAGGCAAAATATTTAGAAGCTTTAGCCTCTGAATCACTTCTCACAAGTGATGAAGCAGTAGTTGCAGCTGCAGCAGCTGAAGCAGTCGCACTTGCAAGAGCTGCTGTCAAAGTTGCGAAAGATGCCACATTATTTAAAAACAGTTCCAACACGAAACTATTAATATCACCAACCGCCGATAAACGCTCCAAATGGGACCAGTTTACAGAGAAGGAACGTGCTGGCATAATGGGACATCTAGTGGTTTCAGACACTGGAGTTGTGAGTGATAGAAGCACTGCACCTGACTCTAAGAAAGAGTCTTCTGGTGATTTAATAGGTGCTTTAATATCTGAAAAACAAGAAGTTGAGCTTCTGGAAGAGGAGCAACCTTCAGTGAGTTTAGCTGTGAGATCTACACGCCAAACTGAAAGGAAAGCTCGGAGGGCAAAAGGGTTAGAGAAAGCGGCATCAAGTATTCTATCTGTGAAGATTGGTTCGAGCCCTAGAAAGAAACGTGTTACTGCGCAAGAAGTTGACCATAATGATCCTCTTCGTTATCTAAGAATGACAACAAGCAGTTCCAAGCTTCTCACTGTCAGAGAAGAACAAGAGCTTTCTGAAGGAATACAGGTTCGTACACTCTTTTCTTCTTCTTGTGGAATTCTTTAACCACCTGTTTGGCATCTATAGAAAATGGGAAACAGATGTTGGGGTTTGGAAGAATCAACAACATTTAATGATAATTTTTTCTTCTTCTCTGTCATTTTTCTTATCTTCTTTCTTCTGGTTTATTGATCACAAATTGTGGGTCCTTCGTTTAGGACTTTCTGAAGTTGGAAAGACTTCAAGCTGAGCTTACTGAGCTTGTCGGCCGGCCAGCAAACCTTTGCACAGTGGGCTTCTGCTGCTGGAGTCGAGCAAAAAACTTTAAGGAAACGTATAAATCATGGAACACAATGCAAGGACAAAATGATTAAAAGCAACATTCGTCTCGTTATTTCGATTGCAAAGAATTATCAAGGAGCTGGAATGAACCTCCAAGATCTTGTCCAGGTTTGAGTTTTTCTTTTCCCTCCTTATTTTTGTAATAATCACAGCTGTTACAGTACTGATGAAAGTGATAGATATGAACATCTTGCTAACAAAAGTAATGGTTAACCATTCAAAATGTTCATAGGAAGGGTGCAGAGGACTTGTGAGGGGAGCAGAGAAGTTTGATGCTACAAAGGGTTTTAAATTTTCAACTTATGCGCATTGGTGGATCAAGCAAGCAGTGAGGAAGTCTCTCTCTGATCAGTCCAGAATGATAAGATTACCTGTAAGTCATCCCCAGTGTTTTAAAGTCTTTTGACATTTTCAAACAAAGATTTGGGTCTTACAATATTAATGGGATGGTTGGCAGTTTCACATGGTGGAGGCAACATATCGGGTGAAAGAAGCACGAAAGCAACTTTACACTGAAAAAGGTAGGCATCCAAAGAATGAAGAAGTTGCAGAGGCAACAGGACTATCGATGAAGAGGCTCATGGCGGTTCTACTCTCTCCTAAACCACCGAGATCGCTAGACCAGAAAATAGGAATCAATCAAAACCTCAAACCTTCGGGTTGTCCCTCCTGAGACAACACACCCATACAACATAATCTTCCTGTTAGTTCAAAATAGTAAAAATATGAGATGCGTGTGTAAATATGCAGGAAGTGATAGCAGATCCTGAAGCAGAAACATCAGAAGATATTCTGATAAAACAGTTCATGAGGCAGGACTTAGACAACGTGTTGGACTCATTGAGTGTAAGGGAGAAGCAAGTGATACGGTGGAGATTTGGAATGGAAGATGGGAGGATGAAGACATTGCAAGAGATCGGAGAGATGATGGGAGTAAGCCGCGAGAGAGTAAGGCAGATTGAGTCCTCTGCTTTCAGGAAACTCAAGAACAAGAAGAGAAGCAATCATTTGCAGCAATACTTGGTTGCACAATCATAATTTTTATCTTTTTTTTTAAAAAGGAATGTTTTGTGCATAGAACTCGAGTATAACCATTTTACCAGAAGTAACTATTACAATTGTAGCATTTGCTATTCTGTGACTAGCAAGGTGACTGAAAATATCTTTACTCGCATTCATATTATAGTATTAAGTATAATAATAACAATTAAATAATTGAAAAACAAAAAGAAATATTCGAAAATTACAGATATTTTTGTTGGAAAATAAAAAATCTCTTGAAGGAGGCTTCGTTCCCACACCACACGGAAGAGTAAAAAGAGCCACGGAGTCTTATCCAAAGCTTATTCTAAATATCTATCTCTCCGTCTCTATCTCTCTGCTTCCCGCGGAGCTTTCAATCTTTGGTAAACATCATCTCTTTCATATTCCTCTTCTTCACTAACTCTTTAAGTTCAAATTATCAATTTCGGATTATGATTGCTGAACACCTCAATTGATTTGTAGATTGTTTATGGAGTAATGTGGAATTTGTATATTTTCAGGTATTGAATTGGCTGGGAAAAGATTAGATAGTGAAGCATGGCAGTAGCTACACATTGTTTCACTTCACCTTGTCATGACCGTACTCGATTTTTCTCTGGAATTACAACTAGTGATGATGGTAGGCTTAAATTCACAAGAAAGAGATTCAATGGCTCATTCTTGGTCAAGATTTTAGCTCCAATCCAAAATGCTGATCTAAGAACAACTGGGAGATCCTCACGTTCGTTATCTGCATTCAGGTCAGGAATCTCTAAGGTAATCAATCAGGTTTTGTGATTCAATACAAAAATTGTTTCTTCTTTCGATGACTGTTCAGCTCATTCCGTTTTAAC
>CM051362.1:2466618-2516618 GCA_028015245.1 Cardamine occulta | reverse complement strand
GGTTTTGGACGTTCGAGGAGGTTACTTCGAAGGCTCGGTGCCTTCTTCCTTCAAGAATCTCAAGAATCTGAAGTTTCTCGGTCTTTCGGGCAATAACTTTGGTGGAAAGCTACCTACGGTGATTGGTGAGCTCTCTTCATTAGAGACCATCATTCTTGGTTACAACGGCTTCACGGGTGAGATTCCAGAAGAGTTTGGGAACTTGACGCGCCTTCAGTACCTCGACTTGGCTGTCGGAAACCTTACGGGCCAGATTCCATCTTCTTTGGGGCAGCTGAAACAGCTTACAACAGTTTATCTCTACCAGAACCGTCTCACAGGGAAGATTCCTCGAGAACTTGGTGATATGACTTCTCTTTTGTTTCTTGATCTGTCTGATAACCAGATCACAGGAGAAATACCTATGGAAGTAGCTAGGTTGGCGAATCTGCAGCTTCTGAATTTGATGAGAAATCAACTCACGGGAATCATTCCGCCAAATATTGCTGACCTACCAAATCTTGAGGTTCTTGAGCTGTGGCAGAACTCTCTGATGGGTTCCTTACCAGTGGATCTTGGCAAGAATTCGCCATTGAAGTGGTTAGATGTCTCATCAAACAAGCTTACAGGAGAAATCCCATCAGGATTGTGCTATTCCAAAAACCTCACAAAGCTCATTCTCTTCAACAACTCATTCTCAGGTCAGATTCCAGAGGAAATCTTCTCATGTTCGACTTTAGTTCGTGTTCGAATCCAGAAAAATCTCCTTTCCGGAACAATACCCACTGGTTTAGGTGACTTACCAATGCTTCAGCATCTAGAGCTAGCTAAAAACAACCTCACTGGCAAAATCCCAGATGATATAGCCTTATCTACATCACTCTCATTCATAGACATATCATTTAATCATCTCTCATCCCTATCTTCAGCCATTTTCTCAAGTCCTAATCTTCAAACCTTCATAGCCTCACATAACAACTTTTCTGGAGAAATACCTAACCAGATTCAGGATCGTCCATCTTTGTCTGTCCTCGATCTTTCCTTCAACCATTTTTCAGGTGAAATCCCAGAAAGGATTGCTTCTTTTGAAAAACTCGTGTCTCTAAGTCTCAAGAGCAACCAATTGGTTGGAGAAATCCCCGAGGCATTAACTAGCATGCACATGTTAGCTGTTCTTGACCTCTCAAACAACTCTCTAACGGGGAATATACCAGTAAACTTGGGAGCTTCCCCAACACTGGAGATGCTAAACGTGTCATTCAACAAACTAACAGGACCCGTTCCTTCAAATGGGCTGTTTGCAGCCATAAACCCAAACGACCTTGTGGGAAACGATGGCTTATGTGGTGGAGTTTTATCTCCTTGCTCAAAGAGCCTAGCCCTGTCAGAAAGAAGGAGAAATCCAGGGAGAATTCACGTGAATCACGCAATCTTCGGATTCATTGTTGGATCTGCGGTCATCGTGTCTCTGGGAATAATGTTCTTGGCAGGGAGATGGGTATACAGAAGATGGGATCTTTACAGCAACTTTGCCAGAGAGTATTTGTTCTGCAAGCAACCTAAGGAGGAGTGGCCATGGAGACTTGTGGCATTCCAGAGACTGTGTTTCACTGCAGGAGACATCTTATCACATATCAAAGAATCAAACATCATTGGAATGGGAGCTATGGGGATTGTTTACAAAGCAGAAGTCATGAGACGGCCATTACTCACAGTAGCTGTGAAAAAACTCTGGAGATCACCATCACCACAGAGCGACATCGAAGATCATCACCATCACCATCAAGAAGAAGAAGAAGAGGACATACTCAGAGAAGTGAACCTACTTGGTGGTCTCCGACATAGAAACATTGTGAAGATTCTAGGTTACATTCACAATGAAAGAGAAGTGATGATGGTGTACGAGTACATGCCCAATGGAAACTTAGGAACTGCTTTGCATTCCAAAGATGAGAAATTCTTACTAAGAGATTGGGTCTCACGATACAATGTCGCCGTCGGAGTAGTTCAAGGTCTCAATTACTTGCACAACGATTGTTATCCGCCGATCATTCACAGAGACATAAAATCGAATAACATCCTCCTCGATTCTAATCTTGAGGCGAGGATAGCTGATTTCGGATTAGCGAAGATGATGCTTCATAAGAACGAGACGGTTTCTATGGTGGCCGGATCTTACGGGTATATAGCACCGGAGTACGGATATACACTGAAGATTGACGAGAAGAGCGATATATACAGTTTAGGCGTTGTGCTTTTGGAATTGGTGACTGGGAAAATGCCGATAGATCCTTCGTTTGAGGAATCGATTGATGTTGTGGAGTGGATTCGGAGGAAGGTGAAGAAGAACGAGAGCTTGGAAGAAGTGATTGATACGAGTATCGCCGGAGACTGTAAACACGTGATCGAAGAGATGCTTTTGGCACTACGAATAGCTCTTCTCTGCACTGCGAAGCTTCCGAAGGATAGACCATCGATTAGGGATGTTATCACCATGCTCGCGGAGGCGAAACCACGCCGGAAAAGTGTGTGCCATGTCGCCGGAGATATGCCGATATTTAGAAACTCGCCGGTCGTAGGAATGATTTAGAAGTCGGAAACGGTAAGGGTATTTACGTCATTTCATACTTTTTACTGTAATGATATAATTCAAAATTGTAATATGTGTCCTTTGCTCAGTGGCTGATCCGGGAATTGTGTATCTTACCCACTACCGGTAAGAAGGTTAATAAATTAAAGTTGTAAATAAAAACTAAAAAAAGTTGTCGAAAAAGAATATCAATATTTCAAAATTGCATTTGACAATATTGGAGACTGTTTTGACCAACTTCCAACCTGAAAATCGATTTTTGATTCTAGAAATCAATAATTTCTTTCATTTAATCTTGTTTGATCTAAATTGATAATGTTTATATTGAAAATCAGTCAGTTTTTGTTTTGTTTTGTTTCTGTTGTAAAAATTTATAATGTTTAGAAGATTAGTGAAATATACATATATCTTCTCTATGCAAAAAAGTTGTAAAAACAGAATGCCATCAAAAAATTTACCACAATTTTTTTTTTGAATCTCATTACATCTCGTAAGAAGTTTGAATCATGATTTAGATGCAGTTAGTCAATCCATTGGATTTTATTTGATTCAAAGCAATACAAATTTATGACTGTGTATAGTTTAAATATATAAATTTGTTTCTCTAATACTAATCTTCTATATATAAGTTTAGCCTCCATCATTCTAATTATTAAAAAGATAGTACATTATATACCGTATGTGGTTAATTTTATCCAACACGCGTTGATTTGGTAAAAAACTCACAAGATAATTTTGCCACAACTCTATAATATATTGGGTGCACTACTAACGTGTTAATTTTTACAATAACGATTAATGACTAAATACAGTTTATAAGAAATGTTAATTATTCTTTTTTTTTGTGGGATATGAGTTAAATACACGTATGTGGTTAATTTCACCTATAATTCAAAATTTAATATAATTACATTAACTAGATTATCTTAAAATGAAAGAAATCCAAAATATTTAACAAAAAAGAGAAAGAAATCCAAAATCATAGTATGTGTGCTTTTCTTTTGCTAAGAAATCTCTGTTCTTTCTCAAAAATAGATATTTTAAATGTTTTTTGATATTACCATCTGGCATATGCATTATCTCTGTAATATGGCTACTTAGGAAAAAAAAAACCAAAATTTGTTTGACCAAGAAAAGAAAAAAAAAAAGGAAAAAACAAAAAAAAATCTTTGTGAGTAAATATTTTTTTCTTTTTTCTATACCCGTCCTCAACTCCAACAGTTTGTTTATAAACTGAAACCAAACAATTTCGACACGCCTCACTGCGACGAACCGTTTCGATCCCGACCCTTCGTTGCCGGAGATTCGGCTCCCCACCCAAACCCTAGCTAATCCCTTTCTCGCTATCGTGATTTCTCACTCTCTCTCTCGTACAGAGAGTTTGCCGTCGCACTAGGATTCTCTCACTTTGGTAAGCCTCTTCTCCATAGCCTAATTTTGTCATCATCTCTATGTTTCGCACTCTCCTTTCTTCTTCATCTACGCCTTTTTTTCACGTGCATAACTATTTTGCCTATTAAAATCACTGGTTCCGCTTCTGCTGACGACTGGAGTGTTCATAGATCTTTGAGTACTCAATATTTTCTGCGTCTGTTAGACGAAGGAGGGAGTATAATCTGACCAGAACTTAGGTCAGAAACAAGACTTTCCATTGAATTAACTACTTCTATTAATTACATTTCGGTAGTTCTTATGGAATTTCAAACTTCTGTGTTAGGAGTTACTTGAATTTATACTTAGGTTTACATGTTATCTCTACTTAGAATTCGGTGTTAAGCCTCTTTATAAACAGGCCGTTATGTTAACAATATTTATTAGGGATTCCCATTTGGGCGATAAGTTGGGGACCTAATCAGATATATTCGGGACATGACGAATCCATTCTTTACTATTTGGTTTTTGAGTTGGAAGTTTTTGACAATATCTTGTCCTTGATTTTGGTTTTGCATGTGGAAGTGCTGGAATTTTCGTTATACACAGACATTTTTTTCAAATTTATGACTGAATGGGACATGTTTTCAAAATCAGAGAAATGATATTTTTATGGATTTTTCACCTACATCTTAAGGGTGCGGTGTTAGTGAATAGATGATAAGTCTCAGGAGGAATGTATTGATTATTAACTCTTCTTCTGTAGCAAGTGAAGGAATACTCCTAGAAATGGTGGCAAGTGAGGAGAAGGAGGATACAGTGGAGGCAAAAGATGATGTGATGGATATAACAGAAGAAATATTGGAGGCAGAACAGGAGGTGAAGAAGGTGGAAGCAAGTGACGAAAGAGGGGAGCAAATTGATGAACAGATGGAAGAACAGGATGTGCATAAGGATGATGAGATGCAAGATGCTGACACCATATCTGAAAGTTCTGATTTTAGTTCAGAAGAAGATGAACAATTGCTGTCCGGACGTGATGATGAGATGGCTCTTGAGGTAATCAACTTATATATCTCTTGGTCATTTTTTCATTGGTAGCATAACGGAGAAAGATCATATGTATATCTAATATTGCGTTTAACATTTACTGTGCAGAAACCTCTGAGTGACGAAGAAATACAAGAGTTAATTTCAGACCTTTGGGAAGTGGAGAGTAAGGTATTTAATCTCTTCTTACTGTTCAATGGAGATATTGATAGGCCAATTTAACTTTCAGTTCTAAATTTCACTCTCCATGATTCCGCATTGATCTGTAGGCTGCAGAAGCTCAAGAAGCACTTGAAAAGGAGCCTCTTTCTAAACTAGAGAGTGAAGTTAGGGAGGAATTAGCACAATCACTCCATGGTGATGAGGTTAATTTCTTTTTCTCACTATCATAGCTCCGACTTCTTTTGCTCTTTCCCATTAAATATCTTAGAGTCTACCTTTTTTAGTTGGATAAAGCTGTTGCAGCTGAAATGATGACTTATAAAGACGAATGGGAGGCAACTCTTGATGATCTTGAAACAGAACTTGCAAACTTGTGGGTATGTTTCGTTGTTGCTTCCTCTATCTCCACAAAATTTAATTCAAAGGTTTACTTGTCATTCAAAAAAAACTTACAAGTTTCTGCTTTCCTTTTTCTCTCTAAAAGGAGCAACTTGATGGTGCTGGAATCGAGCTTCCAAAATTGTACAAAATGATCGAAAGTCAGGCCTCTAATGGTTGCTACACTGAAGCTTGGAAACAAAGAGCCCACTGGGTTGGGACTCAGGTGACAAAAGAAACTGTGGAATCAGTGGCTAATGCAAAGGAGTTTCTTGACACTCACCGGCCTGTCCGAAGGTAGGTTTGTTATCTTCTACTTTTAGTTAGTGCAATTACTCCTAAGTGTCATGGATGGTATATCTGAACATTTTTGGTTTAGCCGACGTGGAAAACTTTTGGAGGAGGGAGCTAGTGGGTTTCTGGAGAAAAAGCTTGCTGATGGTACTGGTAAAGAATGTCTAGCTGGAACATCTGAGCTTGACTGGTCGTCTCTCAACAAAGTTTTTTCGGGAAAAAGGGATGAGTCTACTGCCTTTGGTAGTAAACATTGGTCTTCTGTTTACTTAGCAAGCACTCCGCAACAAGCTGCAGCCATGGGATTAGAATTTCCAGGAGTCAATGAGGTTAAATTTTCTATTATGCCTTTAGTTTTTCGCGATAGTCCTGTTGCTGATGATGATTTGCGCATATTATTAAAGCAGGCTTCATTTTCCTTTTTAGTTTCTGCTTTCAATTCATTAACTTTATGCCATAATCAAGATAGGAAAACACAACCACTCTTCTATGTAGATTTTCATTTGGATAAAAAACATTAAGCCAACTCTCAGGTCTTAAAAGTATAAATAAAATTCAAGCCTACAGGTATAGATGATGCAAGGCATTATTTATAACCTTGGGAGGCAAGTAACGTTTGAAGATCTTCAGTTCCTTGTCAAGCTAGTCTAACAAAGTTGGATTTTTAATTGAGCTTTTATAGTCCTTTATCAAGCCATCCTACTGTTTGAGGGCAACTTAATAAAACTCCTTGCAGTCTAGAGTGATTATCACAGCCTTTTTTTTTTTTTTTCAGGTGGAAGAAATTGAAGAGATTGATGCAAACCTTGCAGATCCCTTTTTTGCCGATGCAATAGAAAATGAAAGAGAACTTGCCCGTTCCGAAGAACACAAGAATAATTATATAAGGGTATTTTTTTTTTTACTCCTTAGATTTATGTGATTACTCATTATACTTTTGAAAGGATTACCTTTTTTAGCTGCTTCTTATGTTTGCTTTTTCAGAGTTTGCAATAGAATCTATATTTTTAATACTATTTAAATCACTAACAGGTGAAAGAAGAGGATGATATAAATATTGATCGTGAACTTCATCTTCGTTTGAAACGGAGGAGGCGCAAGAAAAGATCTAAACAGGTCTGTTTTGCATATTTTTTCAGTTCCTTATGGTAATGTTGCATATATTTGACTGAAGACGTCTTGGTGTTTTAAGTAGCATAGAGTGTCAACCGGCTATCTTCTTTAGGGGATATAATTCATAGTGAGCCTAGCTTTGGATAATTTAGTGACATGCGGCTTGTGTTTTTCTATAACTTTATTCTAGTTAATATTATGGTTATTTCATGTATTATGAGATATAAATTACTGAGGAATATACATTTTTAGGGGGAAGATGGCAATTTGCCTTTTATTTTCGCTTTTACATTTTGTTGCTTGATTGTCAAGTGAGGATTCTGTCTTGTGTTAGAGTGAAATTTGGTGCTTGTGGTGCCAGGGGTTTTGTGGGTCTGAAGGAATAATCATTTGGCTCACGTAGCAGTCTTCATTTGCTTTTATTTCAGGTTATCAGGTGTGCAGTAGAGAAAATGGATGATGATTCTTCGTATTTGGATGGGAATTCTATTTCTCCAAATCCTGCCGAAGATCATGTAAAACAGAATAGCACTCAGTTTCATAATAATGAAGTCAACAAAGAGGAAAACGGGAATTTGTCTAATTCAGATGTAGATAATATGGTCCCAATCACTGATTCTAATGGATATACCATGAGAGATGATTCAAAGACTCCAGCATACAATTTTAGGTGTACTGCCTGTAACAACGTAGCTGTGGAAGTGCATAGTCATCCCCTTTTAGAAGTAATAGTTTGCATGGATTGCAAACATTCAATTGAAGAGAGAGTTGCTAAGGTATGTTTTTTCTTCTTCCAATTGTATGCGACTTACTATGTATTTGCGCATGGGTCAGAATATATTACATGGAGGGGTGTCTTTTCTGAATGGGCTAAAAAACTACCAATCGTGTTCACGGACTGTTTTTTAGCCACCCTTAACTGGAGAGCTTCAATGTGCACATAGTAAATCTAGAGCAGTTACAAAGATTTTTTTTGTCATAGTAGATTAATGGCTGCAGCAACTTTTTAAATGATGGGATTAAATTGTATATTCGTTTTTATTGCCTTCATCAAATGCTTTCCTTTGAGTAACAGGCTTCTGTTGGCGCATATGCTGCCTTTGCTATGTAGAGGATCACAAAGAACTGTTTCCTTTATCTAACAAGTATTATTGCTACATCTGTCGTCTCTTTTTAACCAAGACTTTTGCCAACAGGTTGATGATGCTTTGGAACGTCATTGTGAATGGTGTGGTCACATTGCTGACTTAATAAATTGTAGGTCATGCGAAAAACATTTCTGTGCATCATGTATAAAGAGGAATATTGGTGAAGAATACTTGTCTGAAGCTCAATCCTCTGGTTGGGATTGTTGTTGTTGCTCTCCAATTCCCTTGCAAAGATTGACACTGGAATTGGAGAAAGCCATGGGAGGTAAGAAGTCACTGGAGTCCAGTACTGATTCTAGCTCTGATTCCAGCTCTGATAACAATTCTGTTGATACAGATGCTGATGTCAATGTAGCAGTAAGGTATTATCATATACATATTTAGCGGATATAAAAGTCCAGCATGTTTCCAACTAATTTTGGTTAGTATTGTTGTGTTATTTTTCTTACTTGCATGAGTTTTTTCCTTAGCTCAAGGAAGAAATCGAAAAAGAAAATTCGGCGGATTATTGATGATGCTGAACTAGGAAAAGACACGAGAAGAAAAATCGCAATTGAAAAGGTGTTAACATCCTTGACAATTATTTTTGTTATACTGGCATGCGAACTTCAAATGTTTTTATTATTATTTTTGCTCATTGTACATTTGGATCTTTCTTTCTATAGGAACGACAGGAGCGTCTTAGGTCCTTGCAGTTTTCTGCCAGATACAAAACAGTTGGCTCTATGGGAGATGCGAAAACTATTCCAGAAGGTGCAGAAACTGAGGTTCTTGGCGATGCTCACAGTGGTTACATAGTGAATGTGGCTAGGGAGATTGGTGAAGAAGCTGTGAGAGTTCCTCGTAGCATATCTGCCAAACTAAAAGTCCATCAGGTTAGCATTTACATATGTGCATCCCTTGCTGAGCCTAAACCATTGGGCATTCAACATACCCATCTCGACTAGAAATGCTTATTATGGAAACGAACTTTGCTGTAAGTTTGGAGTTTTTCTGTTTTCAGGTCACGGGGATTAGATTTATGTGGGAGAATATTATTCAGTCTATCAACAGAGTGAAGTCTGGTGATAAAGGTCTTGGGTGCATTCTAGCACATACAATGGGCCTGGGCAAAACTTTTCAGGTGCTTAATTCTTTCATTCATGAGTCTGTTTGCATGTATCTTATTAGTTTCCCATTTTATTAATGCATACTGTTAATAGTTAATCGTTAACCTATCAGGTTATAGCGTTCCTGTACACCGCAATGAGATGTGTTGATTTAGGGTTGAAAACTGCTCTTATTGTGACTCCTGTAAATGTGTTGCACAATTGGCGTATTGAGTTTATGAAGTGGAAACCTTCAGAAGTGAAACCCCTTCGCATCTTCATGCTTGAAGACGTTTCCAGGTATAGATTCTTCTAAGAAAGAAGCTTTTGCTTGCATATTTGCTATGCTTCCAAACTTAATAGTTTTGCTGCGATATATTATAAGAGAATGAATACATTTCTTTGATGCTCCATAATGTAGTGTCTTTTTGTTTTCTCTAAATTGGCTATTGTTTAACTAACAGTAAGTCACAAATTTTTTGCTGAAACCTACAAGGTATATTTGTTTCTTAAGAGTGGCAATTCAGATATTAAGAGTCTGTAGATGTATGTATTTGTATGTTATTCTGATCTAATATAGGTTTTAGAGATAAAATATTGAGGCTGGTAAAGTGGTGTGAAGACTACTGAATGTTATTTTTTCTAAAGCTATGTGAAGAATGAAGATCTTTTCCCTAATAAAAGAATATTGATGCAAGCCCTCTCGTCCAATTACACAACATCTCAGCTGTCTCAACTTCCTACTAATCTATCAAAATGGGCCATATATCAAATACTTATGTAAGGTGTATTTTTGATGTCAGTTTGTAAATTCACTTAGTGCGCTAATGTCTTGTTTTGAAGGGAGAGGAGATTGGACTTGCTAACGAAGTGGCGTAATAAGGGTGGAGTCTTCTTGATGGGATATGCTGCCTTTAGAAACCTGTCTCTTGGGAGGGGAGTGAAGGACTTAAATGCGGCCAGAGAAATCTGTAATGCCCTGAGGGTGAGCGATAACGTCACTTGCAAAATTTATTTATTTGTATCCTGTTTGTATTCTAGATCTTTTAAAGAGAACGTTCCACTTGCTTGTTATACTGATTTGGTTCTTTTTGTGAATTGTGATGCCTATCTTAAGGAATTTATGTAGCATAGTGATGTTCCTCTGCTTGTGATGTTTTATTCTTGTAATTCTCTAAACTTGCATGGCTGCAGGATGGACCTGATATACTTGTTTGCGACGAGGCTCACATTATCAAGAACACCAGGGCTGACACAACCCAAGCACTGAAGCAAGTTAAATGCCAGAGAAGAATTGCATTAACTGGGTCACCCCTTCAAAACAATCTCATGGAATATTATTGTGTAAGTTACTGAAGCATGCATAGAAGCTTTTGAAGTAATTTGTTCTTAGCTCCAGTTTGTTAACTTATGTCATTACTGCAACAGATGGTTGATTTTGTAAGAGAAGGATTCTTGGGAAGTAGCCCTGAGTTTAGAAATCGGTAAGTCTTTCATACCAGTGATGATGTGATGTTTCTAGAATTTTAATCGTGCTTATCAATACCTGCAGCTTCCAAAATCCAATAGAAAACGGCCAGCATATGAATTCAACTGCGGAGGACGTGAAAATTATGAACCAGAGATCACACATTCTGTATGAGCAATTGAAAGGATTTGTGCAAAGAATGGATATGAATGTTGTGAAAAAGGATCTGCCACCTAAAACTGTCTTCGTAATATCTGTCAAGCTATCACCCTTGCAGCGGAATTTGTATAAGAGATTTCTTACGCTGTCTGGGTTTAGTGATGGAAAAACAGATGAAAGGATGAGAAAAAACTTTTTTGCTGCTTACCAGGTTTTGGCCCAGGTATGTGATAAATACCTTGCTATGCTTAAATTAATAATTAATTTGAGAAAGAAAAAAGTTAATTATCTCTGTATTGCGTCTCCCAGATTTTGAATCATCCAGGGATTCCGCAATTAAGAAGCGAAGATAGCAAAAATGGTCACCGTGGTAGCATTGTTGATATTCCAGATGACTGTTCAAGTGATGAAAATATAGACTACAACATGGTGACCGGAGGTAACTCTTGATTTTAACTGCTCACATTGCTATGTTTTGTTTAAACTAGTATGAAGAACAGAATAGAAAGAAAAAAGTGGCATGTATGTTTTCAAGCTTCATCATATTCTACTGAGCTATCAGGAAGAATATTTCTTGGTTTACTTCTATTTCAAGTTCAATAACTGTAAAAAACTATTAGTAAACTGTGTCATTGCTGTTGTTTTGAATATTGACAGAGAAACAGAGAACTATGAGTGATTTGCAGGATAAAGTTGATGGCTACCTCCAGAAGGTAACTGTAGTCTACTCAGCCTGACTGAATTAGTAATTACTGCCAACAACGTTAAAGTAAATAGCGTAATAATTGTCTTCTGATTCTAACCCTGTCTATGTACCAGGATTGGTGGGTTGACCTACTTAACAAAAATAATTATAAGGTGTCGGACCATAGTGGCAAAATGATTCTGCTGTTGGATATTTTATCCATGTGTGCTGATGTGGGTGATAAGGCGCTTGTGTTTAGCCAGAGTATCCCAACTTTGGATCTCATAGAACTTTATCTTTCAAGAGTACCTCGTCATGGCAAACAAGGAAAGTTTTGGAAAAAGGGAAAAGATTGGTATAGGTTGGTATCTTGTTCTTTTATATTGCATGAATGTTGTATGAACAATTATGAAAGCTCTAACTTCCTGTAATGGATGCAGAATTGATGGAAAAACCGAAAGCTCAGAACGCCAGAAGTTGGTTGATAGGTTCAATGAGCCTGAAAACAAAAGGGTGAAATGCACTCTAATCTCAACTAGAGCGGGATCCCTTGGAATTAATCTTTATGCTGCTAACCGAGTGATCATTGTTGATGGTTCATGGAATCCAACCTATGATCTTCAAGCTATATTTCGAGCTTGGAGGTATTTCATAGACTACAGATGGAATTAAAATTTCTCTATATAGCAGTAAGAAATGGGGCTTAGTATCACGTGGACTTGTTGTTTGCAGGTATGGCCAAAAGAAGCCGGTATTTGCGTATAGGCTGATGGCACTTGGGACCATTGAAGAAAAAATATATAAACGTCAGGTATTGAAAGACCCAAAACATTTGTGAGGTGTAGTATTTCTTTCTATCAAGGGGAAATTCATGAATCAGATCTGTTAATATGATTAGGTGACGAAGGAGGGGCTTGCTGCGAGAGTGGTGGACAGACAACAGGTGCACAGGACTATTTCCAAAGAAGAAATGTTACATCTTTTTGAATTTGACGATGATGAAGAAAAAGCCGACGCTGTAACTGAGACAAGCAAGCAAAACGAAGCGACACATAGCCAGAAGGCCACTTTATCTCGTCTTGGTTGCTACTCTGACAAATTTATGGAAAACTTACTACAGAGACACAGCCCTAGGTAAATTTGCACGAGTAACAACCCGTACTTACATTCTTTGGTTGTCTACGCTACTCTCTTTATGACTCTCTCTCTCTCTTTGTGTCCCTTCTTTTTACTAGCTGGATTTCCAGTTTCCATGAGCACGAGACATTGCTACAAGAGAACGAAGAAGAGAGGCTGACAAAAGAAGAAAAAGACATGGCCTGGGAAGTTTACAGGAAAGCGCTTGAATGGGAAGAAGTTCAACGGGTCCCACTCAGCGAATCTCAAGTGCTCCCAAAACCTCCCCCTTCCGCGCAAACAGAACCATTACGCCATCCACATGGGTTCAACAGAAGTCGTTTTGGGAATCGTAAATGCACGAGAATAGCGCACCAGCTTACACTCATAAGCCAAGGAAGAAAAGTTGGTAGCAGCACGGTCTGTGGGGAGTGTGGGCGTGTCATAACGTGGGAAGATGTTACTCCCGCATCCAGACTTTCAGAGGTAAACTAATAGTAAATGAACATTGCAAAAGAATTGAATAGTTTTTGTTTCTTTTATGAGACTGAAATCAAAATTAAAGGGAATATTAACATTTGAAATGCCCTTATAGATGATTTAGATTATAGTTCCATTGCCGAGATCAAATCAGGGCGTTTGTTAGAGTTGACTTCTAATCATGTTGAAACTTGTTTCTTGTAAATGTAAGGCGATTATGGATTTGTAAGAGTTTTCTTACTGAATTGGTTTTAATGGGTCACATAAGCGCTTTTTCACCGCAAGGTTTTGTTTGTCCTAAATGAATTTGCAAGTCACTTTGTTAGATGTTCCTTGTTTTGACTGTTTAGTAGAAAGCGATCTCCGAACAAGAGTAATTGCATATTATTGTATTTTAAAAGGTTATGATTGATCTAGGAGGTCTTTTTGAGACATACAAAAAGCAGCAGACTGCTTTATAAGAGAAAGTGGGTTCGATCGAAGGGTATTCTTTCAATAAAGGGGCTAATGGCTAGGCGGGCGAATCGGCTACCTTTGAATTTTGGGTATTCGACGATTCGTTACCTGATTCGATCCTTATGGCTAATAGAATGTTAGTAATTGTACCATTGAAAGGATGTATTTATACTGAGGTTGAGGCTGTGGATAAACCACTAAAACGGAAGAGCAAAAGGGTGACAAGACACTTAAACCTAATTGAGCAGTTGGAAGCATAAGCTTTCTGATTCAACCATTACCGACCTACAAAACTGGTTTCCTGTACAAAGAACCGACAAAAAGAAAGCCTTCTTCAATTAACGTTTTCTACACTTCTCTCACGAGTTTCCATTGCTTCAGCTTCTTCTGCAACTGATCAGCCTCACTTCCCATTCCCATCTCTTCCACGCCTTTAATTATTGCGGTATATATTGTCTCATCTGGCTTACATCCACTTGTTAGCATTATCTCAACAACCTGTATCGCCATTTCCATCTCTTTCTTCTTGCATAGCCCTTGGATCACCAACCTGTAAGTGCTACCTTTGATCCCATTCCCTTTGTTGCTAGTTTCCTTCAAGACTTGACTAGCTTCTTCAACTAGGTTTGCCCGGCAGAAACCATAGATTAAAGATCGACGTGTTATATCATCAGGAGAGATTCCACCATCCAGCATCTGATGGTATAGCTCCAATGCTTTCTCCATCAGGCCCTTTCTGGCTAACCCATCGATTACAGAGTTGTAAGTGATTATGCCCGGCGAACAATTCGTGTTTCTTAGCAATCGAAGTAACTCAATCGAATCACTGACGATTCCCTCTTTGGACATGGCTCCTAGAACTGTATTGTAAGTGACAATGTCAGGCGAACACTTTTGTTCCAGCATTTGGTAGAAGAAATCGATTGCACGACTCAAAAGCCCAGCTTTGCACAAACCATTAATCAGGATGTTGTAAGTAATAACTGTTGGACAGTAGGACGTCCGGTACATGATGCTTAGAATCTCGTCCACTTCATCCCAGTACCCATGGGAACAAAGGGAATGTAGAAGAGTGTTGTAAGTTACGGTATTCAGTTCCAATCCGTGAGATACAATATGCTGAATGACCAAAGCCACCTCCTCCAAATTCCCTTGCCTGCAGTTATAGTTAACCAGAGAATTATATGTTACAATATCAGGATAACAACCTTCCACTGCCATGTCTTCTAAAACTTCCATAGCTCGAGTGCTTCCACAGTGCCTGCACACAAGTTCAACCAAAACCGTGTATGTAATCATATATGGAGGGCAACCATTACGCAGTTGATCCTTCCAAAACCCAATGGCTTGCTCAGCATCCCCATGATCAAACATACAACGAATCACTGTATTATATGTGATAACATCTGGAGGGCTCCCACTCAAATTCATGTCTTCTAAGAGGACCAAGGCAGATCTCAAATGCCCTTTCTTGCAAAGATTTCCAATGATCATGTTATAGGTAATAGTATCTGGAACCCCACCAGACATTACCATTATTCTCAAGATTCCCATTGCTTTATCCAGTTGATCTATTCTGGCTAGACCACGGACTAAGTTTGTGCAAGAAGGAAAATGAGGAACTTGATTATGACGTGCCATCACCTCGACAAGTTTGCAAGCATCTGTTAACTTCCCATTGCTGCAGAGGTTATCAAGGATCTCGTTGTTTGTCTCTTGGTCGTTCTCTGTAATTGGTCCATCAGATGATAAAATCGAAGAACCTATATACTTCCTCGGTTTCACTTTAGCTCTGAAGTTATTACCAACACCATAGTGATGGAACTCTGAGCTTCTTTCAGCGTGATCATCAACATCTTCTACATGGTCAATGCACACACTACTACTCATCAAGCCGTGACATTTCATATAAACATCCCTTTTCACTCCAATTTCTTTCTTCCAATTTGAACAAGACAATTTTCCAAAAGAGAGACTCGTTTGCTTTGGAATATGCAACAAGTGAACCTCAAGTAGCAAATTTGATGAAGCCATATCTACTGTTTAACAAAACAGAGATCTTTCCTTAATGATGAAGAAGTCAGACCCAGAAATATTTGCTGTTATGATGTTCAATCCCTGCTTAGCTCATAAGCTAATCTTGAGTGAGTGGAGAAACCAAACCTGTGAAATCCAAAAAACAGTCCATAAGAAAGGTACAAGCTTCAGAGAAAATGGATTGGAACAAAAAGAAGCAGAGAATCCTCAAATTACGGAACAAATCTGGAGAAATGAGTGTGAGAAGCTCATCTCACCGTTTCTTCTTCGAAGCTGTGTGGGTTTTTCGGCTTTCGACAGGGTTTGATATGATAAGTAGGGTTTATCCTTAATTTATAAAGTACACCCTCTATGTCTCTGCATTTTTTCATTTACTCCCACCACTTATGCGAGATCCAACATTTACCCACTCTTTTCTTATTCCTCTATTTTTTTTTTCTGTATTTGTGAGTGTGACTATTTTGGAGAATTCAGGTTTGGGATTGGGTTTTTCAAGTTTTCGGTTGAGTTACAATATCTTATCTTCGACATACTGAAACCATACAAACTACTGTAGGAACAAGGTAACTATTTTTCCAAAAAAAATAGCATGTTACAATTCATAAAAATATAAAGAAGGCCCATAACTACACAAACGTATAGTCTCTATCAACACACCTTTCTTTTATATTTTAATGTCTAACTAATTGATCTAAAGTATTGCATTATCATATTCAAAGTTTAGATATGGTGGCATAATATTGAATAAATATTTATAATTTGTGGATAACAAATTAGATGAAGATATCATCACTAGAAAATAATCACTTACTTACTCTCAACGGACAACATGAGTATACTTCTTTTTCATAATAATCGTTTTTTACTCTTTATTTTGAAGCAAGGTGGATCTATACGGGAACGGTAGGCAATAGAACCCATGTAGTTCGAGTTGGAAAGCAAGCAGGAAAGCGCAAGGAGCAAAAAAACCAGAAAAGATAGTTCAAAAAGGAGTAAATGGCTCACCGTTCCTTAATAATACATGTTTTATAAATAAAATTTTGTTTCGCAAAGATATATGTTTTGTGTTTTTATGCAAAATTTTGATAACATTTATACTTTTTTCTATTAATTAAAGTTAATACAAATGAAATAAAATATAATTAATTGTAAAGTATAAGTATTTCCGTATATAAAATTATTGACTCTAGAGATTAGTAATGTGGAGAAGACAAAATTATTTCAAGCACAGATATAATCATAAGCGTTAAGAATTGTGAAATTGTTCTTAATATCTGTGAATAACCTAAAAATATAATATTGTGATACATAAGGAGTAATTGGTAAGAATTTCATGAATATTTTGGGAGTTTTATTATTGAAATAATTTTCTGTTTTTGTAATGTAATTTTGTTGAAAAAAATTCTATATGATAATAAATTTTCATCTTTATAAATATATTAAACAAGTTTTTTTTATTGTTTATCATATTAAAATAATAAAGGTAACAAAATAAATTTTATTAAAAATATGTATTGGAAACTAAAATCAACACTTATTTTGTAAAAAAAAAAACTCTAAAACTATAAATAAAGTGAAAGAAATCATTTTGTGTGGATATTAGCTAATGTCCACCCGTGTGCCGTGAATAAATGTTTTGGGTGTTATGACTTATGACCAAAGAATGATAAAAAGGAAAAAAAAATTATATACAATGAACTAGTTATTTATTGGGTGCCTTGATGGTTGAAACAAAATATAGAGTAGTTGCATAGGAAATTGCATCTGCTTGCTTTTGAAGCGTTATAACTTAACCAAGCATCATCACATCACAGAGGGCAAAAGTTAGGAAAAACCCAGAAATTTTATCAAATCCAGCAAAAGCCACCTCTCATGATCTTAAATTTTTATTGAAAAGAAAAAAAAAAGGTGATATAAACTATCTTAACCTGTTAAAATTAAAAATAGTAACGCTTTTGCTTGTTGTTTTTGTTCTTCTTATTAGCTTTTCTTCAGAGATTTAATTATCACATACCAACCTATGGACCTGTAGATTTAATTCCAGTTTTGCCCTTTTCTTCTTCCCTCATCCTTGATTTTGTTGGCTGCTCCTTTTTTTTTCATTTTTTTTTCTGGGAATATGGAAAAGGTTGGTTTCATATTTTGGACTTTTTTACCTTTGAATTTTGTTTAATATGCAAACATGGAAAATGACATGCGACGTCGCTTCATCAATTTCGTAATAATCTGAATCTAGTGTCGAAGTTAGGGTTAGATCTGATGAATCTGATTTAATAAATATTACAAAATTTTCAATGATTAGGGTTTCTTAGATCTTTAAATCCTTGCTGATTTTTAGCGATTCTGAGTTTTGATTTATCTGAATCTGGGTGTAGTTGAAGGAGCTCCAGCTGTTTTGACCATCCAATTCAAGAAACCCTAAATTCTACACTATGTAAGCATTTTCCTCTTTGTCTATGGGTCTTACTAGATTTTGATTTGGGATAATTTGCGATGATACATCTTGTGATGTATATAATTATATAAATTTCAATTTTATTGTGGTTGTGATATTATTGAGAAATGATCCTTGAATTGTAGTGTTGGCACAGAAGTAATGGGGACAGAGCTAATGAGAATTTGTGTGAAAGATGAAAGTGAGGATATACCATCTGTGCCTCCTGGGTTTGAATCATATGCAACTTTTACATTAAAAAGGGTAGTCCCTGGCCCTGGTGATAAAACCAACACTGCCACTGAGAGCGTTTCTGTAACTGATCAACCAAAGATGGAAATTAAATCTGATGAAGCCAAAGCTGCTCGAAATCTACGGCGTAGACCTTGGACCAATTCTGGCGGATGTGACGATGTTGCTGCAAACGATGGCAATGCTGCTTCTCAAAATCTTGATCAAGTTAGTTCTTTTGTTCTTTTGTTCTTTGCTTTGCTTTTTTTTTTTCCCTTGTGCCTAATAACTTGTGTTTCCATCTCTTTCTCATGCATCGCTTCGTTGCAGAATTGCGTTGTGAAGCCTTCTCTACCAAAGGGTGTGGTCAGGGGATGTGATGAATGTAAAGACTGCCAGAAGGTTAATCTCTTCTCTGCCAAAATTGTCTTTCGCTTGAGCATTAGATATCTCATCTTTTCTTGTATTGTAGTTGTTTCATGACCCTCTAACGTCATATTCCCAAGTTTGGCAGGTAATTGCGAGATGGCATCCAGATGAAGCTCGTAGGCCTGACCTTGCAGACGCCCCTGTATTCTACCCGAGTGAAGAGGTTGGTCTTGTTCACATTCTATACTTCCAAACCTTTTCAACTGAATTTGTAAGTGGATTTATCAATAATTCTGACATAAACTGCAAACCTGTTTCTAGGAGTTTGAAGACACTCTGAGTTATATAGCTAAAATAAGACCCGAGGCTGAATATTATGGAATCTGTCGCATTGTTCCTCCTCCTCCTTGGAAACCCCCTTGCCCTTTGAAAGAGAAGCAAGTATGGGAGGGTTCTAAATTTACGACACGAGTCCAAAGAGTTGATAAACTTCAGAATCGGAGTTCAATGAAGAAGATTTCGAAGCTTTCTAATCAAATGAGAAAGAAGAAAAGAAAGTGCATGAAAATGGGAATGGATTCTGTCACTAATGGCATGAGTGATCCTTGTTCTGCGAGCACTGGAATGAGTCAACTTGAGACGTTTGGGTTTGAACCTGGTCCGGGGTTCACTCTAAAAGGCTTCAAAAAATATGCTGATGAGTTCAAGGCTCAATACTTTAAAAAGGGTGAAACTTCTACAAATAATGAATGTAAAGTTGGTGATTCCATAGACTACTGGGAGCCAGCAGTTGAGGATATTGAAGGTGAATATTGGCGGATAGTAGAGAAAGCAACTGAAGAGATAGAGGTGAAGTTTTGTTCCCTGTTGTTTTTCTTTTTATTTTGGGTTTTATGGTCGTATCTCCTAACTGCCACATTGATTCTTCAATACAGGTGCTATATGGTGCTGACCTCGAAACTGGGGTATTTGGTAGCGGATTCCCCAAGATATCATCAAGTCACGATGCTTCATCTTCAGACGGAAAATATGCGAAATCTGGCTGGAACTTAAATAACTTTCCAAGGCTTCCAGGATCCCTTCTTACGTACGAGGGAAGTGATATTTCTGGTGTCCTTGTGCCGTGGCTTTATATTGGGATGTGCTTTTCTTCTTTCTGTTGGGTAAGATTGATCTCTGTGAGTTGCATAATTTTATTTTGCGTGATAAAGCATATGCTTAGTTGGGATATCGATTAAGTAAAGCTAGACTAGGATAATCTTCGGTTCAATTTCCGAAAAAGTAAGTATTTTAATGTCATTTGTCTGTGTTCAGTACATTCTGCATATGGAACTCTTTCGAAATGCTTTAGTGTCACCATATTATACAATTTTCTTACTCCAGTGGATTTATTTTTCATTCCTCGACATCTTATTTGTTTTTATATTTTCCATTACTGACATTCCTTTGTTACTGCTTTTGTTTTTGTTTCCCCAAAATAGCATGTTGAAGATCACCACTTGTATTCGTTGAATTATATGCATTGGGGGGCACCAAAATTGTGGTATGGTGTTGGGGGGAAGGATGCTGTTAAACTTGAGGATGCTATGAGAAAGCATTTACCTGATCTTTTTGAAGAACAGCCTGATTTGCTTCATAAGCTGGTAAGTATTTAGATATTTGATGAACTGAATCACAATTTTGTTTCTTTATATAATTACACAATGGACGTCTTTCATTATACAATTTCTTATTTTGAGAACCACATTCAATATATTGAATTTTTACTTGTGCTAGCTGCCTTATTGATCCTGGGTCAATCATGGTGATGTTTTAATTTTATTACTATATGAGCGTATGATAGATATTACCATATTCTGTGTTTGCAATTTGCAGTTAATAACCCTGTAGGAACCTCTAGAGATCCGTTTTTCTTACTCCATCGACTTGCACCTGATTTAAATACATTTGTTACACCCATCATTGTTTCAGTACGGTTACATAAAATAAATCCTTTGATGCTCTTTCATGTAGGTTACACAACTATCCCCGTCAAAACTGAAAACCGCAGGAGTACCTGTGCATCGTTGTGTCCAGCATGCTGGAGAGTTTGTCTTGACTTTCCCTCGGGCATATCATGCTGGGTTTAATTGTGGTTTCAACTGTGCCGAAGCTGTGAATGTTGCACCAGTTGACTGGTTGCCTCATGGGCAGATTGCTATAGAGTTATACTGTCAACAGGGTAGAAAAACGTCCATCTCGCATGATAAATTGTTGCTTGGGGCGGCAAGAGAAGTAGTGAAAGCCGACTGGGAGCTGAACTTACTAAAGAAAAATTCTATAGATAATTTAAGGTGGAAAGCATTCAGTGGAAAGGATGGACTATTGGCGAAAACACTCAAGGTATAGATATACTTTGTCTTGATTCTTGAAGTTTAGATGCCTATAAGTGTGAATGATTATTGTTAAGTTAAGAGGTATCTTTGTAAGTCGGAAGCATGGTTCCATCCGTTGTAAACCGGGATCATGAAGATGTAATTGATTTGGAACTTGAAATTCTCTTAAGTGAAGGGTCTTGCCTATTACATGAGTCTACAGCCAACTAAGTAGGGAAGAACGGAAGATTAGTACACCTCTTACTACTTAAAAAAATGATTAGTTCAAGAGTTTTTTGTGTTCTTGTAGGTTTAAGAGGGTCATTCTTTATTGTCAATATGGTTTAATTGACGTTGTCATGTTTTTATATAGGCACGTGTTGACATGGAACGTTCAAGAAGAGAAATTCTCTGCAACTCTTCACTTGCATTGAAGATGCATAGTAATTTCGATGCTACCAATGAGAGAGAGTGTTGTATATGCTTCTTTGATTTGCACCTGTCCGCTGCTGGTTGCCGTTGTTCCCCAGAGAAGTATTCATGTTTAACTCATGTGAAGCAGTTGTGTTCATGTCCATGGGTTACTAAATATTTTCTATTTCGCTATGATATCAATGAACTGAATGTTCTTGTTGAGGCAGTGGAAGGAAAATTGAGTTCAGTATACAGATGGGCGCGTCGAGATTTAGGATTAGCATTAAGTGCACACGTCTCAGGAAGCAAGATGGAGATAGATGAGGATGAAAAAGTGCTCAAGGACCTGAATCCACAAACAGTTGCATTTTCAGGGAAAGATTTGCAGTTTAAAGTAACATCGAGAAAAGATCTAAGTAAAGGGGTAGAAAAGACGAGTAAATTATCAAACGTTGATTTACTTAAGAAAGATGAGGAAACATTAACGCCAAGCCATTGTATGAAGCCTGTCAAAGAAGAAACAGTCTATGATTATTTTGTTCCAAAAGTTTCAGCCTGCCAACCATCTGAAGGAGGCATGCTCTCTGTGGCAACCACTAAGTCTGCAAGTGGAAAAAAGATTTCACAGAGTCTACCCAATGATGTGCTACTCCTCAGTGATGATGAGCATGACATACCTAGGAAACGAAATTCGGTGAGAAGAGATACAGTTTCTTCTGGCAAGCATTTGGAACTACGAGAGAGACCAATTGTTTTAGCATTAGAAGTGTCTACTAAAATTGCTGCTCCAATTTGCCAAAGGGAAGTAGATTCTTTGCCTGATATTCGAAAAACTATATCATTGTCTACTAATGACCAAAGAACAATGGGAGGGGATGTTCCGAGTTCTGCATCCCCTGCAGAAGTTAATGCCAAGGCTGATGGGCTTGCTCCGGATTTATGTAATAGAATGGGCACTAACAGCCATGGTAGTGGAAAAGCTACTAGCTGTAAGTCCAAAAACTCTGGAGGTTTGGCTATATTGGATGTGGTTGATGGGACAAGAAGTAATTCAGGTACACCATCTTGTTCGCAAAATAATAGTCCGGATAGGTACATTCGGCAAAAGGGTCCCCGTATTGCGAAGGTCGTGAGGAGAATCAATTGCAATGTAGAGCCTTTAAGTTATGGATGTGTGGTTTCTGGAAAATCATGGTGCAACCGCCGAGCAATTTTTCCTAAAGGTGACATGTGGTCAAGTATTTTTGCAACCTGGGAACAAAAACAGATATATATATATATATATAATGCAAATGCTTAATATCTGTTCTTCTTTGGTGCAGGATTTCGTAGCCGGGTTAAGTACATGAACATTTTGGATCCAAGAAATATGTGCTTCTACATTTCAGAAATTCTAGATGCTGGACGCAACAGTCCATTGTTCATGGTTAGTTTGTAGATAGATGCTGATGTCAGAATGGTGTTTCATTTTAAAATATAACCATATGAATATTTCCAAGGACGTGAATCTGAACCGGAAACTCATTCCATTTCTTTGGATGTCATTGACGTAGGGTTCCATATGCTAACATAACTTCAAAAGTTTTAAAAGTAATATTAACCGAAACCGGATTTTACCAAATAATATTGCCTTGATTATATTGGTCATTGTGCAGTTTCAAAAATCTTGCCATCTACAAACAGTGGTATATTCTTCTTGTCAGGTTTACTTGGAGAGTAATCCCAGTGAGGTGTTCGTTCACTTGTCGCCTACAAGATGCTGGGAGATGGTAAGAGATAGAGTAAATCAAGAGATAAGTAAGCAACACAAAGCTGGAAAATCAGATCTTCCTCCTTTGCAGCCCTCTGGGAGTCCTGACGGTTTTGAAATGTTTGGATATAAGTCACCTGCAATCGTACAGGTAAATTTTAAATTCGGCTTAGAGATATGTTTTTTGTAGTAGCATTGGAATTTATATATCCGTTTTTCTAATCATATATGCAAAAAAAATAATCTAAAAGCAAGCCAATGCTAAAACCAATCTTGGGATTTTCTCCTCCTCTATGATACCTAAAAAAGAGTCGGATAATAACATTGTTGATTTTGAATAGGTAAAGCTTCACTTGTTAATCTAGTTGACATATAGCTACTCTAATGTGATTAACAGGCTATCGAAGCATTAGACATGAATCGAGTTTGCACAGACTATTGGGATTCCAGGCCTTATTCGCGGCCTCAAGTTCAGTTCCCTGCAAATCTCAGAGAAGCCAACACGAGTGTCAGATCATCGGATGCAGGAAATCTTCAGAATCCCCCTGGACACCGTCTATTATCAGCTGGAACAAACTCAATTCTCAAAGTTCTGTTCAAGAAAGCTAACATGGAGGAACTAAGCTCACTTCAACAGGTTTTAAGTGATTCTAACACAGATTTGGTGACCGAACTTGTCAAGGATGAGATCCAGAACCGACGCTGATTTGATTCGAAGGGGAATGATTTTAGTTTGTACATACAGAGTTGAATCGACTCACTGTTTTGCAGGATGAGGCACCCTTCCTTGCTCATTCATTTTTGGACATCTTTACAGAGGAAGGATATAAACATATATAACTGAGAACCCCGCTTCTTCTTCTCTCTCAAAACAAAACAAAACAACAAAGGGAAAGAAAGAAGATTTTAGGTTTCCTGAAACCATTAGTTTTGGTACTAGTCAGGCTATAAAAGGATAGTGTGTAGCTTGGTTTCCACATCAGTTTACTAGTATGACATCTGTGTCTCTGTTATGAAAGTTCAAAGGATATGGATTTTAGGAGATTAATCATCAAAACCCTCTTAATGATCATCCATAGCTAGCTTTATTCAACTAACAGTGTATAAAATCAAAAAGTCAAAACTTAAATTGGAACAAGTAAACAGAAATCTTACCAATAAGACATTGTCTATTGACCCCAAAAGCTGTTATCTATGAACATTGGAAAGAGTTTCAGGTTTTTTAGGAGAATCATAATCATTATTGTCAGTACTCAGTAGCAAACCTATTCAAACAAAGACGTAAAAAAGTGGGTAAATCCAAAATTGAGGAATGAGAATGAAAATTTCATTGATATCCATAAAAGTTTGAATGAAAAGTACTTAGACAAACAATATTTAATAGGCAATCCTTCTTGACAACACCCAAACGAAAACGAAAATGAAAAAGAAGAAGCACATAATTTCTGTTTCGCCAAATTAGATACGGCTTGGTTCCTGTATCGTTTGCACTGCTTGCTGCCAAAGAAAACACCAAAATCCAATATAAATTAGGTGTTTTAACGTTGGAAAATGGGTGGTAGAGAAAATATGAAAATTTCTTACTTGTAAGCAAGACAATGTGTAATGCACATCACTTGTTGTTATCTGGTGGTGTATGACCATTCTGATCCTGAAAACCAGATCCCCACATATATTACTTAATTGACTCAAGACTCATAAAATCAATCAAAAGAATGTTAAGCCTAGATTGTTTGTTTATCACATTTTCTTCCACATGAAAACGCAAACGCTATGCAGATATTAACGTTTGAAACAATTAAAACATATAACCATACCGAGATGAGTTTTCCGGGATGACAAGAATGCCATTCTCCTCAAGACTCTTGCGCAGTTTCTCAGCCGTAAGTCTTGACCCATCCTCCATATCCATGAAAATCTAACATTTTTTTAGTTAAGTGGTTTTGTATTAGTGTTGACTGTCAATTTAAATCCAGCATAATGCATGACAAACAATAGCTGTGACAATACGCACCATGTTGGTCTCCATGGCTTCAACGTTTACTCTAATCCCTTTTATTTGATTCAATCCTTCTGCAAATATTTTTACTTAATGAGTTCTTTATTGTGGTAAATTAATATAATGGTCAAGGTAAATGAGTGATGCTTACGTACCAGCCAACAACTTAGTCTTCTTGTGGTCATGTTGTAGCTTTGGGAGGTTTTCTTGGAGTGCAACCAAAGCAGCTGCACACAGAACTCCTATTTGTCTCATTCCTCCACCTAATGTTTTCCTTACCGTTTTCGCCTTTTCTATGAAACTCTGTGAACCAACGATTACAGATCCTATCGGAGCTCCAAGACCTTTAGATAGACACACCTGAAACAGTGTGTGTGAGTTTCATTTATCTTTTTAGGTCTTAAAAAAAAAAGGAGAAAGAGAGAAATTTAGGTACCGAAATCGAGTCAGCAGCCTTTACAAGCTTATGGACTGGAACTCCAAGTGCCTACATATAAAGATTTCATGAGTCTTGTGGATTATAAAATGGGAAAGAGAGTAGTAGATGATTGATATTACGATGGAAGCATTGAAGAGACGGGCTCCGTCGATATGAAGCTTTAAACCATGTCTCTTCGCAATCTCTCCAACACTCTCTATGTATTCCACACTCAAACATCTCCCACCACAGCTGCATCAAAACACACTACTTAATCATTTCATTCATACTAGATGATTACGTAGAACTTCTAAATAGTTTGAAACGGTCCTGATCGCAAGAGTGCTACTTACTTGGCATGTGTGTTCTCCAAGCAAATCAACCTTGTTGATGGATAAAATGTGCTTCCTTTAGGATCTCTAATGGCTGCTTCTATAGCCGCCAAGTCCATGGTCCCATCTTCTTTATTCTTGACCGTCCTAGGATGTATTCCTCCGATTGTCGATATCCCACCATTCTCGTAAACATGGATGTGACAATTGTCTCCAAGAATCACCTCGCTGCCTCTCACGTCACAGTGAACCATCACACTGATCAGATTCCCCATTGTCCCAGATGGCACGAACAGAGCAGCTTCTTTCCCCATCATCTTAGCCATCTCCTCTTCAAGACGTCGAGCCGTTGGGTCGTAACCAAGTACATCATCATCCACCTCTGCGCTACACATTGCTTCTCTCATTGCATCGGTAGGTCTAGTCACGGTATCTGATCGTAGATCCACAGTTCTCTTCACCATCTTTACACCAAATTTACCTATAAGACATTGTTTCTTTCATTTTTCAGAGAGCCATAGTAATACTTTGAGTCTCCTCTCCCATTTCTTTAGAATTAATCTCAAGAATTTGTTTCAACAGTAAAGCAACATGTCTTCTTAGAATTGAACGGGTCTTGGGGACATCAGAATCACTCTCCGACTAAATTGCAAATGTCCGTACGTATCTCATAAATTACTCTGTTTTTATTATACTCTGTTTGTTATTTAGAAAATAGAAGAATGAGGAGAATATTAAAATATCCACTTCCTTCTTAACATCTTCAGGAGGAGAATTTTTTAGAATATAGTTCAGATTCACTCCCCTGCCTAATGTGAAGTATAATAAAATATTAATCACGATTTTAATAAGGAATGTAAAATAAAATATAAAAAATATGGTGTTGAGTCTGTTGAGACATGAAAATGGTGCACATGCAACAAGTTTATTTCAATTAAGAACATATGTATTAAAATATGTATGATTCGGCTTATGACTTTAAAACAGATGTTTCAAAGCAATAAGATGATAAAGCTAGAATCCATAATAGCCGATACTTAAGGTTCTGAATATTTAGAATGGAGGAGTAGACAAATTGTGTAATAAACGAAAGGGAAAAAAAGCATAAACAATTTAAATAAAACTAGAGAAGTACCTGTGTAAATGAAGAAGAAGGATGCTCTTGTTTCTGATTCCGAGTTGAAGTTTTTTAAATAAGCTTGTTGTGACCTGACATCAAAATCAACACATAATAATTAGAACATAAAAAAAAATGGACCATGAAGCTGATTAAGAAGAGTTTCAGATTTGGACGTTCCTTGGTAATGACAGAGAAAGAAGAAATAAATAAGGAAAAAGAAGGATACAAACACAGAATCTGTTGAATCAATTCGAGTGAGTGTGAGAGATTCGAATAGCTTTGTCAATCAACTTTTTCAGAACCTGAAACAGATCCTTTCGTACACTAAGATTCTTTCTTGAGAAAGCCTTTTTAACTGTGTTTTGAGAGAGATACAACAACAAACTGGTAAGTAGAGTGCCACGTGGATCACTTACGTGGCTTTGATACACACTTATGCCAAAAATTACCATTTGGCTACCATAGAAATTATGAACCGTTGGCGTTGAAACTTACAAGGAAGAAAACGACGAAAATCAAGAAACAAAATAGTGCAATCGACAAAAATTTGTTTGGTTTTACACAAAAAGGGTAAGGAAAAAACAATATATTGAAAATAATGTTCACGAGAAAAGGATGAAGTAGAGAGTTGTATGTATATCGGAAACACTCATACATACGTGTCCAAGTCAAAATCAATTCACGAGATAGTTGTCGTCTTCTTATTATTCTCGGACGCATCGGTGAACCAAAGTTTTAGTGTACATGAACATACTTTCATTAAAATCCCAAAAAAAGACATACCTTCACAATGACTAAATGCATGAGTATATTTTATATTTATACTCTCTATTGTTGAATATCGTCATCGTATACAGTTTTATGCCAATACCATTATGAATTATATTCTTACAAAAAAAAAGTTATATACGTACATATATGGTTGTTCAATGTTTCATTTTTTCTTACAGATTATTCATCATTCCCATTTTATATTATAATGTTTCAGATTATAACTATATCACACGCGACATACATCTAACTTTTAACAATATTATTATTTAATTTGTTCATACATAAAAATGTATATGCATGTACAGTATCTAATTTTCACTCGATGAATTAAGACTAGTGTATTTTAAGATTTGATAGTATGTTTGGTAACTAAAATCTCAGTTCATAAAGAAATGAAAAGCAGAAAGTAATAATAATCTCTCATTTGAACATCAAAACAATATATTTTTGTAACTGTAGAAATTAACAAGGATAAGTAAATGATAGATATTAAGGTCTGAGAAAGCAGAGTTGTCATGTAATTGTGTATGATAATGATCCACGATAAACTGGTTATATGTATGCTAATATGCTTGATATAAGAGACAATTAATTGAAGCAACATGTAACCATTAATTCTAAACAAAGTTGTTTTTGTCTTTTATTTTATTTTTAAATAGACGGAGAAGACGAAGAAGATGAAAAATGGGAAAAAGGGAACGTACCACTTTAGTAGTAAGATTGAGGCGTAGAGGTGAATGAAGACGAAACTCAAATATATGTCTCACCCACTCGTACTTTTCAAAGTGTCTAGTGACTACGTACCTAACCTTCTTCATGTTCTTCTATTTATAGAGTGGAGAGAGATGGGGACAGAGTCAGCTCCTACGTGTCAATTCTACTCATCGATCGTGTCGTCTCCGTCTCTTATCGTATCTTTTTTGTATATTGTCAGCCAAATAAATTCTACATGTTTACAGTTGTTTTTGTTCTAGTGTGGCCCTAGTACCGAGTTTGACACTCAACTTTTGATGAAGACCGAATTCAGTTTAGCCACCCTGACCGGACATCTTCTCTAACCGAACCAATCCGATCGACCTCGTATAGTTGGAACCACTCCTAACAGTTAACATTTAGACCTCAACATATTATTAATGTTCCAATCGTACAAAAAACCATATCCCCCATTCAACTTCAACATGCGATTCACAGCATTAAAAATAAATATTGGATTCTAAGGAACTTTCTCTCTTGCTAAATTTCCACAAAAACATTATAAAGATAATTCCCATCTCTCCCAAGAAAAACAAACTTCTCATTAACATCTCACAGCCACTGGCTATACAGTACACCAAAAACTTCTCCTAAAGCTTCTCATAGATCACGTCTCCTCTAGGCTTTTCTCCCATTATCTGTAATATGACGCCATAACATAGAGCATGAAAGCTGATGAGGCCGTCACTATCAGTTCCTGCAACCCAGTCTCAACGTTAGCACTCTTGATTCAGTTTAAGTTGTTACGATATCAAAATCCTGGTTTACGGTTTTCAATGATGGAACTATTTCATTTAGTGACCAGACCCTTCTCTTTGTTAAATCTTGGTTCAGTCATTGTGGCAACACTTATCCAACTTAGGTGTTCTCATTTCATGCCTAAAACTTGTGCATCTATTTCAGTACACATACCGTAAGATCTGACAAGCCAATTATAATACAGATAAACCGCAGAATCATCTACAACCTAATCAACTAGTGCTGTTCTAAATATCATACACCATTTTTTGACCAAAATGATCATTTTGTATATATGAGACAATTTACTTCAAGTCAAGAGAGATAGGGGGTTATGCAATAACACTAACCTGGTTATTGTAAAGAACCAAGGGTATGAAGTTGCCCATGTACTCGATGAGATTTAAGAACCCAGTGTAGGCCTGCAAAGCATGATTCACTTAAGAGTTAAACATAAAATACATCAATTATAAGAAATTTTGATATAACCAATAACTAAATCTAACAATCAGGAGCATGCTTTGACCCTCTGAGTTGTAGTTATATCACATACGCCGCTTTCTTTGAATAAAGTTCAACCAGTACCAGATAGTGCAACATAGAACAGATTCTTTAAAATAGCAGAGTCTTGATGGATATACGTACCAAAGATGCCACAAGTATAGAGCCGAAAACTAATGAAAGAGAACGAAGAAGCCTCTTTCCCATTCTCAATCCCCGTCCATTTTCTTCGCCTTCCTCCTACAGCCAGTGTCAACATCAATGCTCACCAGGACTAAAAGGGCCAACAGGTGTACCAACTACCAACATTTAAACATAAAGCTTCAAAATTTTCCAAACTCACGTTATATGTTGGAGATGAAGGTGCTTCATAGGATTTTAATTTCTCAAAAATTCGGTAAACAAATGCAAAAGACATGAACTGCAGCGGTTTGTATTCAACATTACGTTTTATGGCAATCCATGCACTCTGCAAAAAAGAAAGAAACAGAGAAAGAACGAGATTCATATCTGATTGTGGGATCCAAGTGTTTGAAATAATCATATATGCAGACATGTGTGAGTAACTTTCTTCTGCAAGCAAGCATGACGTCTTAAATTCAAAAAGGATACAGATGTTAGAAAAAAAAACACGAAAAGGGCATTTCTAAAGATAGCGACATGATCCTCAAACCTGATTTTTAAAAAATACTTACAAACACAACTGATATTGCTAGGTTGATCAAGATATCATTTTTGGGGGACCTAGAAAACCTGTAACAACACAAGTCAATAAATCGTGTTTAGCAATAGAAAATGCATTTGGAGAATGAACATAAAATTCTTGAGTAGACTCATAAAGAATCTACACCTTGGACCCCATGGTATTATAGGCTGCTTATCAGCATATTTAATGTCCTTGGAAACCTGAATTATGAGAAATTCACCCAGGATTAAGAAACAGATTCCAGAGAGCCGAAGAAGGAGGACCCAATACATACCTTAAACGAACCGAAAGTCACACCCTTTTTCCTATTCATTAACTGGGCGTACATGAGCTTATCATATGCTTTCTCAAGCTAACAAAATGTAAAATAGAAACGTGTTAACAAGAGACAAATGAAAATCATTACTTCATAGGAGTCCAAAGAAAGGGAGAAGTAACACATGCTAGAGCAGCAGTAGCTTCATCACCGCTCTTCTGAGCATCTTTAAGTTTTCTTCCATAAGTTTGCTTGATCTTGTCAAATCCCTCTATAGGGTTAACACCAAGAACCTGAGAAGGTATGCACTCATGTCTTGATATGAGTGCAGAAAATAAAAAACAAATGACTAACAAAACAAGTCCTTTCAAGGACTCTAGAGATTAATTACCTCATATGGGTTAAAGTCAGCATCAGACTGTGGATTTCCAGCTGCAGACGAAGCAGCACGTATCACAATCCTACTCTGCAACACCCTTCCCTTGGGAAGCCTGAAAAAAATTCAAACATCTTCATTACAATGACTAAATGCAAGAAATGGTCTGAACAGAATTGAACACAACAATGGTACTTCCTCAAATGCAATTGAAAGTTAAAAACTTTGTAGCCAAACCGTAAGAACTAAGAAGCGCTCAGCTCATCCACAAATCCCCAGAAAAATCAGAATTCAATTGACAGTGCTTTATGAATGAAATAATAATGGTTTACCACCTAACTTCATGAAAAATAAATAAATCAAAAGAAACTAGCAAAAAGATGTTACCTTCAATTTTAAAAGCCACCGAAGAAAAGTGGAAAAAGGTAGAATCAAGCGCAAGAAATTACCTAAGAAAAGAAGGGGACTTGGAAGTTGGAAGAGTAAGAGGAGAGTTCCTCTGAGCAATTTGAGGATGAGGGTAACGAAGAGCGTTGGATATTGCGGAAGCCATGATGGAGGAGGAGGGCACTGAAGTAGATATTGCGAGAGCCATGGCAGAGCAGTAGGGCAGAAGTATGATTCGGTCAATTTTTTGATATAATTTTCTAAAACTGCTGACTGATCAGCAGGTTTGCGTGGCCTAATGGATAAGGCGCGTTCCTCCGGAGCGGGAGATTGCGTGTTCGAGTCCCATCGTGACGATGCATGAGTATATCCTTATCTTTTCAGTTTATCTCAATAATTTTGTACATCATTTCGCATATCATTAAATTTTTAATTTTTAGATATCATCGTCCCAGACTCCCATTTGTTATATTTCCTGACTGTTGGATCCAAATTTTTGTGTGTATATTCTTGATAGATTCATCTTTTTGTTTCAAGAAACATACGAGAAAGGATTAGAAATATTCTAAAACGAATATATATATAAGCACCGATCCACTATTTACTCTTTAACCGTTACGATGTTTCTCTAAATAAAATGTTATCACTTTCATTATTCATAGAATCCATCTTAACTCAAGAGTTGATTTGGTTCACAAAGGTTGTCGAATAACCACCGAAGATTCCTAGGGTAATTGAATTCCATACAACAGTTGAATAGGTCTCCCACAGATTGAGTCAATATACTTTTAGATTCTTTTTAAAAATTAGTGTGTATAATAGGTTATCACAAGAGTAGAGTTTTCTGTTAAAAAAGTATATTACCACAATTTTGTTAGTTTAGTTTGAATTCCTCCCAAACGAACAAAAAAATCATGGGATAACAAAATTATGATAATATACTTGTAAAAATACTAATTCAATTTTTTCACTAAATATAATGGATAATGAACATTTTTGGAAAATATAAAATTGTTGATAAATCGAATCCGGATCTGTTGAGAATATTTTATCATTATTAATAGAAAATGTAGTACATTTGATAATAACTTAGATTATATGTAATATTAAACTCACTAGTTACTACCATAAAGCTATTATTATTACTTCAAAGAACAAAATAATTTCTTAAAATATAGAAGGTTGTCTAAAAAAAATCTTACAAAATACAAACCTTCTCTGGGTAATGTCTAAAAAAGAAAATGATTTTGATTATAGTATCTAAAATATTATCCAAAATAAATAAATAAAAGAAAATGAAAACGGAAACGGAAAAGATATAACGTTAACGGAAAAACTACCGAATAAAAAAGAAAACATGTAGGCATCAAAACGAATATTCCTAAAGAATTTGGCTATAAAAAAAAGGTACAGCCGACTCAAAGGGCTCTTCTTAACCCACACACAACTAACAACATCAACCAAAATATTAGTGAAAAAAAAATTATTATGACTTGCAGCCAAACACTCGGAAACAACAACAACAAATACCAGATCTGCGAGGAGATCGGCCGTGGACGTTTCGGTACCGTCACGCGCGTCTACGCTCCGGCCACCGGTGATTTCTTCGCCTGTAAAACCATCGACAAAAACTCCCTCGCCGATGCTCTCGACCGCGCTTGCATCGAGAACGAGCCTAAGCTCATGGCTCTTTTGTCCTATCACCCAAACATCGTTCAAATTCACGATCTCGTCGATACTGATTCCACTCTCTCGATTTTCATGGAGCTCGTCGATCCCTCTGTTTCCATCTACGACCGTCTCATCTCTTCCGGAACCTTCTCTGAGTCTCAGACGGCGTCGTTTGCTAAACAGATACTCCAGGCGCTTTCGCATTGCCACCGTTACGGCGTCGTTCACAGGGACATTAAACCAGAGAACATTTTGGTAGATCTACGAAACGATATGGTTAAGATCTGCGATTTTGGTTCAGGTATTTGGTTAGGTGAAGGCGAGACAACTCAAGGCGTCGTTGGAACGCCTTATTACGTAGCGCCTGAGGTTCTGATGGGATGTTCGTACGGAGAGAAAGTTGATCTCTGGAGCGTCGGCGTCGTTTTGTACACGATGCTCACCGGAACTCCGCCGTTTTACGGAGAAACGGCAGAGGAAATATTCGAAGCGGTGCTCCGAGGAAACCTACGTTTTCCACCAAAGGTTTTCAGAGGAGTTTCATCGGCGGCTAAAGATTTCTTAAGGAAGATGATATGCAAGGATGCTTCTAGAAGATTCTCAGCCGAACAAGCTCTCAGTAAGAATCCTCGTTTGCAACAGATCTGAGTCTTTACTGATTTTATTTAATTAATCCATATTAGTGATCTCCTTTTAATAAAATTATCCGAAATTAATATTGGTAAATATTAAAATAATGCAGGGCACCCATGGATCCAAAGAGCAGGAGAAGCAGAAGAGAGATTCATGTGAAAAATGAAGAGAATCGGAGAATAAATAAAGTAGCTTAAGGTTTATTTTCATCTATCTAACAAGTGGAGTGGTGAGTGAGTCGGCATGTAAATTGGCTTATGGCCATTTGTATATTCCGCCTACCCAGAAGACTCTGGAAAACGCATTAAACCAAAAAAAAAAGGAGCTAAATAAAGGATCGATGCCAAGCTAGCTGGCTACTTTCTTCTGAGTTTGGCGATGAGTTTTTTTTTTTTCTCTGTGAATTTTGGTTTTTAAGGTAGACGGGAGTGTAGAGGATAACGATCTTTTTCCGCCTTTTACGGGTAGTTTTTTTCCTTGTGGGTGAGTAAAAGGATGAGAAAAAGCAGAGTTGTACTCTTTTTCTCCTTTTTTTTTTTTAGCATAATCAATAAATAAGTCTTATGATCAATGTTTCTGCTTTATCTCTAATCCAAGCTTGGCACACATAATAGATGATAATCCAACAAATATAAAACATACAAAATATATATGATCATCATTTTTAAAGGGAACCAATGAAAATGTCGTTGAGTTATCTGGAGAAACTATAGTTTTGTCTTACTTGATGACTGATTATCCAGTCTTTTATTTTGTTTTTTTCGGATGATTATAAGATTTTTTATTCTTAGATTTAAGGTGGAGTTCAACATATACCTAATCATAACAGATTAACAAAATAATAGTTTAAAGCTTTTTATATAATTCCCCTACAATTTATTATCTTGGTTTAGAGCCCAATCTTAGTCTATAAATGTGTCAGTTAACCTATTAAGTTTTAACACGTGTTTATTATTTTAATTTTATGTTTTATTTAATTAAATAAATGAAAACTTACATTTTTGAAGATTTCTTTTTATTACTATCTTCTAAGATAAACTTTATTAATATTTAAATATTCATTATCAAAAATTAAAAAATCTTTGGTAATCAAAAAATAAATTCTAGTTTTATTTATTTATTTTAAGATTCCACCGAACTAAAGTTGATGCACGCTATTCGTAATATAAAAAGAAAAAAAAATATATCAACTTTTTCACACATGACTTTTGATGTATAAAAGATGTACGGTGAGGAAAATAATTGATGTACGTTGAGCTAGTTAGGTACGTTTCTTCTGTTTTCAAAATTCTCCACCATTCAAATTCCAAATCTACAGCACTTTTCTACATTTGCAAAGGTAGATAGATTAATTTATTTGATTCTTTGTCTGCCCCAAATATATATTGGAATCTTCTTGACGCACAAAACCATAAGGTAAAACATGATTTTTTTTTCTTTGATATGAGCATATCTTTGAGCATATTCTTCCATAAGTTGACTCAAATGAAAATTCCAATGTCCATAACATATTCCCACGTAAGTATATGCCTTGGATCAAACCCCTATTTATTCCTTTCTTGAAGGAGACTCCTAGTTTTAACGTGCTTCATGGTGAATCTTCCAAGTCAGTGGATACTACTACAATTTGGTTAACAAAATCAACATTTTTTTCTTTACAAAAAAATAAGATAACTTTTGTATCGCATATTGCGTGAGACCTCACATGCCCTATGGCATGGAATTATATAAGCATGCAAAATAATCCCATATCACTTTATAATTAATTGGTAACTCCGATTAAAATAACTAACCAAAAACGTATCTTAATTAAATAAAGCTTAATCATATCGATTTGGCATATTATAAATCGTATGTGTAATTGTGTGGCATAGTATATTAGTATTCATCATCAACACAACATATTTTAGTGTTGTAAAGTATTGTGGAGTCTAGCAATGACTCCACTAACGATCGAATGATTTATGTAGAATTTATTTTTTACTTCAAGTTGCAGACGTGGAGCCATTTGATGATCTGATTAAAGGAAACATGGAATCTTTTATATGCCTGGACCTCCACTTTTATAGTTTTTTTTTCTCTCTCGTTTGAATGGCATAAAATAAAATAAAACATTTTAATAGAAAACAATAAATAAAAATCAAACTGAAAACACAATGATATGAAAACAAAATTTGGGAGAAACTAACGAGGGGAGAAGACAACACAACACTGTGGCCCTACCCATGTGGGTACGCTAGGTAGCTTAATGGATAAATATCTCATCAACGACTCTTCAGTCTTGAGGTGTTATTTATTAAGGGTTTTGTATACATCCATAATTGATGACAACATATTCATAATAATAATAGTGAGACCCATAATTTGTGCAAGCAACAAGTAATATTTATATAAGTACTAGTACTACTTTGACTGATTACAAAATTGATAGATCAAGAGTATGAATTTAGTATTATAACAGTCATTGATATTAAGCTAAAGTGAGTAAATGCGGTTTTAAAAGGAAGACAATCTAAAAAAAAACATGCCAGACGAGACAATATAGCCTAACTTATTGAAACCAAACCTAACTTTACTCTTTTCATATCTTGAAACCTGTCAGAGGCTTATAAGATACCTGACATTTTCACTGTTCCCTAACTGCGACATATTTAGAGAAACAAATATTTTCATTAAAAAAAAGTAGTCCCACTAATAATTTGTGCCGTTGTGGAATTGTCTTTTGGAGACGCGTAACGCTAGGGAGCGGGACCCATTACGACTGGTGGTGATCAGCGGTTTGACAGATCACGTCATGTGGTCGACGGAAGAATCAACTACGTGGTGGTTGATAAGCTATCTTTCTTAAGTAATTTTGGATTTGGATAGTAGCGATGCCGTATAATCAAAATGTCTTTCTCCTCTTTTTCTTTTTCTTTTCCTTGAAATTTGCCCAAAGATGGTTCGTACGGTAGCTTCATCAGTCAAGACACAGAAAAGGCAATCACGTGTTGAGTAACACAATCACGTACTATCCAAATATCCAATGTACTACAAGAAAAAAAACAAACCATATTTTTCTTTTTTGCTAAAACAAAAAAAAACCCAAATTGAATGATAAATAACTAACTCATGTGGTTGAATATTCATTTCATAGATCAAAACTAGGATTTTAGTTATTAACCAAAAAAAACTAGGATTTAAGATTTGATTACAATTTTAGTTGTGATGGATTACGATAAACGTTTTAGATGAAAATATTTATTTTTATATAAATTCCAGAGATTAATTTACATTTTTAAAGTGGCATACTTTCGGTAGGTAACATTCAGGCAGATCTGAAAATTGTTCAGTTGATTATAAATATGTTATTTTTCAAATATTCAATATGATTTTTTAGAAATTTATTTTAGCGTTTAAATAACAATAGGTTAGCAATGATTTTCATAAATAATTTATTTATGTATTTTTAAATTTCAAAATATCTGATCTCGGACCATTGTGATGGATTACGATCTGCCGCTTATATAAACTACAACAAAAATACATAATTGTAATATTAAAATATCTCTTTTTTTTCCCTTTCTCAACGAGTTCGCATCTTTATGCACATAAAAAAAAAAAAAAATTCTTTAAGCACATAACTTTAATTGGCAGAGGCGTGCCCTGAGCCTTTGTTGCAGGCTTGCAGCATATTAACTTTATGATTTATTTAAATGAATTTTACATTTTTATTGTCTTTATAGTGACACTTGTTTAAAAAGTTCAGCAATGTTCATGCCAATATTTATAATTATTTTAGCAAATATTTAGCCAACAAAATAGCGATATTATTTGCTGAAAATATCATTTTAAAAATTGAGTTGAACAGAAAAAGAAGATATCTAGTTTGGAAATTACGAAGTACAAGGAGGATATGCAAGAAAATAAAAGCGTTAGTGCCGTAAAAAATGATGTTTCCGTTTCCTTGCCGTCAAAAAGAATAGAACAGAACAGGGGAATTAAAAAAAAACTTTTTAACAAAAAAAAAAAACAAAGAATAGAACATCAACAAATGCTCTCGACGGATTATTTCTTTCTCCGAATTCTTCTGTTACACTTGAGATCAACATTACCTTTTGGAAGTAAATGAAAAAATTACACGAATCACATCGCATCAGCCCGTTTGTTGCCTGTAAGGCTACAAAGTCACGTCCTCGGAGAACTGATTGATTAAACGAATCGCTTCAACAAAATGTTACATTCTATGTTCCTTGAAATGTCATACCTTTACTTTGTCAGCACAAAAGATGGTATTGAAAACGTATCTCTCTCTACAAGGTGTAAAAAACATTTACGTCTCTGATTTTAGCGGATGCCTCACGCAAACCAGATCGTCCAGTTTATTTCCATCCATCTTGTACTGTGATACGCCTTGCATTTGCACATAGTGATCCTTTGCTTCTTTTCTTAAGCTCTCAAACGGCATCACTTCCCATTTCTTGTAATTTGATTTCTTCCTCATCTCACTCATGTCCGGAGATCCTGAGACGGGTCCTTTTGTAGGGTCTGCGTTGCCCCACACCTTGCAATTACCAAATTGTCCTAACCCATCCCTCTTCAAACTAGTTGGCTGTTGGCTCCTTTGTAAGCGTAAGGCAGCTGCGTGAGCTCTGCTTATCATTTCACGACTTGGCACACTTGACCAGTCCTCCTTTCTCTGGGATCTCATGGGAGAATGGATCCGGATTACCTGCCCAGCATAATTTCTTCAGAAATACTACAGAGGTTGAACATTTAAAGTATAATAGAATTTTAAGGTTTTGGCAAGTTATCTGTACACCAAGACACTCTAGAAGTTGGTAGTATGCCCTTCCTTGAAGTGGGCTATGCCCTTTTCTTGGCGTGGAAAAGTAACGAGTCCTACATTGATAATGAAGATACAAAATGAGGAAACATGCGCCAACTTAGCTCCAGAAGCATACTCGAGTATTCCCGATTACTAAACTAAGGACAATTATTATCAGATTGGAAGTATCCAATCTCCTAATGAAGTTTGGAAATGTGAGAGATAGCAATATGGATTAAAGTTATTTAATACTTGCCACTCTGTATATCCAGGATCGACAGTGAAACCATAAATGTCAACGACATCGCACATGGACAATGCTAGTTCAATGGATTTCATCCCAGTTCCTTTGGCACCTCTGCGTAGGACAATTCCTTGGAAAAGATAAACAGGGTTTGGTATACTCTGTTACAAAATAATATACAAAGTCATGTACGAAAATCTTGTACCCATGTAAAAGAGGCTGAAAGGATTTAGCACACAGTCTCTTCAATCATGTTATTGAAAGGGCATTGTTACAAACAACCACATGGAAAGTTATAAAACAACAAGAAGTCATGATAATGAAAAAAAAACAGTAATCATACCTTTATCATTTCATTGAAGTCTCTGTGGGTCACACTTTTTATTATAAGAACCTCATTATCTGCAGAAAATGACAGTTACAGAAGGTTACATCACAAGGGCAAAGCTGCAATGAATGCTTGAAGAAAATGATTCACAAGATGAAGATAAATTTTCTGCCTAATATGAGTTACTAACCAGACCCATTGAGAATCTTAATCATGTTACGAGCTGCACCGCGAACAACTAGTCGGAAATCCCTTTTCACTCCTACATACTTGGCATACTTCTGTAACCAAATTAAACGTGAATACCAGCTACAAAAATCACAATTCAAGACCATACTGAAACGAAAAATCAGTAAACTCAAAGAAATCCCAAATCAGAATATTACTACCTCATTGACAGGAGCTTCATTGTCTCGAAATACAGCATCATGGCTGTCAATCTCTTCTCCAAACTCAGTTTTTAACAAATCTCCAGAGTTTCCAACAACAGCGCATTTATGAAACTGTCGTGGGTGGAAAGGAGGCTTTGCTGGAAGGATCACATTAAGATGCTCCTCGCACAATGTACGATTATAACACTTCTCAGCTCCCCTGAAACCCGATAGATCAAAGAGCTAAACAAGAAGGACCCAAATGACAAAAGCAAAGCATTAGAACAGGACGTTTAGGATCATCATACAGCTGTGCAATTCTCATAGCTGCATAGTCCAACCATCCATCAGGTCGTACATCGAGGTATTCTCTTGTCAATACTGTAGTCATATTACGGTACTGCATTACCCAGACACATTAGAATCCTGAGAAGTTCTCAAACAAGAAAAAATAGTCAGAGAAAGAAAGAAGCACGAACCTGGTCCCATAAGAGAACTGCCTCACAGACATTGTACTTGAACTCCAATGGCTCAAAAACTTTAAATTGTGCATTGTACTGTGATTGAAAGAGAAGAATATAAGTGGAAAAAACTTGATCACTATAAAACGAAAAGAAATCTCAAAAAAAGAAAGCAGACAAATACAAACATACCCAAGTGCTGTTAGTGCCTTGAGGGAACTTGAGGATCAAATTGCAGTGATCGATAATATGAGCAGAGAGTCCAAGCCCTCTGTTCGCCTGCATAAACTCTACAACATTACTCTTGACTTCCAAAACATGATTCTACAGTAAAAGTTAGCACAATAATGAATTTGACATGAAGCAAAGCAAAATCTAAACCCTGGTGCACGTTAACTTCCATCGGTATATTTGTTAGCTTTCAGTATCCAAAATTTGAAATCCTTACTCCACAACAAAAAAGGGTTGCAAAGGTGAATCATACTAGGATTGTAAAATTGGTAGATTTCTCAAACTCTGAACCCATTATGACTTAATGTGTACTCAATTACATAACAATTGATTAAAGATGAATTCTCTATATCCTGAATCGAAACAAGTGCAGCAAACTGTGGCATCGAATCAAAGAAATTGGGAGGCAAAGAAAAGAGACAAACCACGCACTGTTGAACGTTGGACTGGAAATCTGACAAGATCTGGAAATCTTCCGGGTGAAGATACACTTTACGATTACTATTATCTGAGAGATAGATAATCATAATAAGTTAACAGTGTGATAAATTAATGGAAAGAAGGAGAGGGAGAAAGGTACCTGCGAAGAAGGAAGATTGGATGGTGAAAACGAGAACGGAGAAAACAGCGACGGCGCATAAAAGTTGAAGAAGCGTCAGTTTCCGGCCAGCTTGGTGAGATCTCATTCTTCAACCATGTAAGAGCGAACCCAATGGAAAAAGCAAAGAAGCTGGTTGATCGACGAAGAAACTGATGCCGCCGGATACTCACACAATACGACGCCGTAGCAAAGATCTGAATCCAAGGACCTAAACCGCAAATTAAAAAATGTCACGTGACCTTTTCATTAATTATTTTTTGGATTTGATGTTGTAAATCATGTTTAGTGGAGTATTTAATTATGTATACAAAAACCATTTTAGTTGTCTGTCGGTGGGCCTTGTGCTCATTTTCGGTACATGGGCTTCATCACCCTACGGTCAAGTCGTTGTAGATCCAAGTATTAAAAAGGAGTAACGATAATAAGGCATATCAGTGAAAAAAACTGTCTCTCTTCTCTACGTATGAGTGTATGATAAAACGTTTATGCTTAGTTATACAACCAAGGGAATTACTACATCTCAAGTCGAAGAAGAAAGCAAGAGTTGAGCAGTATTATGCTCATTTTTGACGAAAGGATGATCATCAGCGGTACGATCATTTTCACAAGTTTGGTGGTCATTCAAGAACGAGCTGTCTCTGCCTTTGTTCGTTGGGGAAAGAGTTTCAGAATGTATGACGAAACTCGAGTTTCCGAATCCTGTGATCCGACCAATGCTTTGCTTACGGTTTCTTTCTCTCTCATCCTTAAGAAACATTTCATCTTCAAGCAATCTTAGTACCTTCTCCGCTATGTTTCGAACCTTTAGACCACAATCGAACCCTCTCTCATCGATCCACTCAATCGGTATGGCATCTTCGATAATCACCCTCTCATGTTGAAACTCATTGAACACACTTAGTGGGCCATAGACCAACAAGTGGTTCAACATTGTCAACGTGTTGTACATGCCGCGCCAGTCCCTTCTATCAAACGTTAACATTCTGGCAAAAAATTGTACCAACTATTCAAAAACTTAATTATATGGTGGATTCTAATGGTTAAATGCATAGATTTATATAAAATTAGTAAGTCATTTACGGTGTTTAAGAGATTTATTGGAAATTACTTCTAAGAACTTTTTTAAGAAAATAGTGTCGAGTTTTACTTATAGTTAAGGAGTTTGGAAAACTAGTTTTAAGAAAGCAAGGAAAATCTTCAAAACACCTAATTCATGATAAAATCATAAAGGCCTCGAAAAGAGAGATTACTGATTTTTTTAAAAAGATGTTTTCGGTTAACCAGATTAATGATTTTCCACATCGATCACTTTTTTTGTTTGGTTTGAATCAAAGAGAGACAGAATAATTAACCTTTGACGTAGAATCTTAACGATTCTTTGGAATTGATCAACCTCAAAAGAAGCTCTTGTTATGACCGCCATGGAGCGTGTGTCTATTGCCGAGTGGACACTGCCCGTAACCTCTTCTGTCAATCTTCACATCAAAGCGGTTAACTCAAAATCAATTAATATAAATATATATATTAACATGAATATATATATATATATATATATATATATATGCTTACAGTTCTTCAGCAGTAACATCAGTTACGGCAAGGCGAGCAGTCTTGATCTTCTCCTTGATGAAGAAAGAAGCTTGTTTCTTCAGTTCATGGAACACCGGATTTTGCATAAGCTTAGACATTTTTCCTTTCTACTCTATAAACAAACCAGATTGATATATATATACATAGAAGTACCTTATCAGAATTGCAGTACGTAATAAGAACAACAACTCCACTATACCTTGAACAAAAACCTAACCACTCTGTTGAACGTCAAAGGTATACTTAATAAATAATAGTAGAGCGCAAGAAGAGAAGAGTTTAACAACAACAACAAAAAAAAGAAGAAGAAGAGACAAGAGACGGAGATTGATATGTGTTTATCATTTAGTCTTTTATTGCCTTTAAAGAAAAAAAAGTTATCTTCAAGCTTATGTCATCCTAACTATTTTCTTTCTCATAACAAGCTTATAATGCAGTTTCATCATAACATTACAATAAATGTTATTGGACAATCTTTTTAATTTTTCAAATCTTACTAATAATCATAATAATTTTCTATTTACTTAATCACTTCCCTAATAAATAGCACACAAAATGAATATATAGATATTTCAAATTTTAATTCTTATTATTTTAAAATCTGTTCATTTTTATTTAATATCTTCTAAATAAATATGAAATTGTTTAACTAGAGTATTTAAACAATATAGTATTTAAATATTTTAAATAAATTTATTAAGGATACAATAATAGCCAAAAAATTAATATAATTAAATAAAAAAATGTGTTTACAATATTTTGAATAATTACTACTTTCCACAAAAAAATTAAACTCAATTTCTTTCTCTTTGATAATTATGAACAAAAATGAAAACTAATTTTTTACCATCCAACTTTAAATCATTCATATCTTCAAATATTCTAATTTTTAAAATAGGTCATGACGAGTTAAGACAAGTCAAAACAGATAAAAACAGGTCAAGACGGATATATTGGAGTAAATCAAATAATTATATATTTTTTGAATAATGTGAAAATGTATACATAACACCACTTAATTTTTACAATAAAATTATATTATAATCTAACTTATTAAATAACAAATATAACACCGTACATAATTATATATTATTAATTTTAATTAACACAACACAAACAATGTATAATAATAATAAGATACTAAATCATAAAATAAATCTAATTTAAAACAATAATTTATGAAAATATAAACTAATGAAGTATGAACTATATATTTCTCTGCGCTGAACAACGCGGATTACTATCTAGTATTTACTTATATGTATCCGATTATATTTCAGTTAAACAACACAATTATTCCCAGTTACAAAAACTATTTCCATCAAACCGTATAAAATATTAAAAGTTTATTTTATTTGCAATTTTAATATCAAAATTATATACCTGATTTATTTGGCTACAGAATTGATTTATATCACAAAGTAAACAAACATATTCAAGGATGTGTAATGATGCAACGTGGCCATCATGTAAACCTTTAACTGTCAAGAATTTTGTAGATTGAACCAATCAACGGCTAAGATCTTCCTTTGGCTCTTAAAAGAAGTCATTGACTGATTCAATCCGCTGGTCGTTGTTCCTTTACGGTGTACTCGACGCAGAGGATCTGAGATTAAGGGTTCACGATTATCTAGTCTCTCTCATGTCTGAAGCTTTTAATATTTGTATATATATATATTATGTGTATATGTATTATAAATTTTTATTATAAACACTTAAATTTTATTAAAAATTTTATAAACACTTTAATTTTTATAAAAAAAAAAAAATTGGTCAACGGATACCAACAAAATTTGTTAGAAAAAGACATCCATATATTGGAGAAAATAAATGGTTAATATATTGATAATAGAGAGTTTCGTAGCTTTTTTTTTTTTTTTTTTTTTTTTCTTTCCATTAAAAGTTGATAACATAAGAAGTTAGTTATTAAAGAAAAGAAACTAACGGCAATACTAATAACATAGCCGATTAAGTAATAACGAGCTGTGCTAGTAGGTCCCACCAAAATCTATTTTTGAAAATTAAGAAATAACGTTCTTCTCTCTTTCTTAATCCCAAAATCCCAAGGAAAAATATTGGAGAAAATAAATAGTTAATTTATTAAAAAACTCATAAAAGAGAGTTTCGTGGCATTTTTTACTTTCCATTGAAAGTTGAATTTTGTTTTGTCACTCGCATTCATAATTGATCACATAAATAAGTTAGTTAGCTAACAACGGTAATAATAATAATATAGCCGTTTAATGAGCTGTGCTAAGTGTAGGTCCCACCCCGCCCAAATGTATTTTTGAAAAATCCTTTCTCTTTCTTTATAATTCTCCTTTCTCTCTAAATCCCTAATTTCTCTCTAAACCCCTAATTTCGTTCCTCTCTCGAAACTATCTTCTCTCTAAATCCCTAATAACGTTCCTCTCTCAAAACTATCTTCTATCTAATTCATCATCATATCAATCTCAGTCTTCTTTGATCCATCTTCAACCATGTGGAATGAGGCAGACGATGAACTGTTGCTGAAGGAGGGAGCATGGGCCTTCAATGATCAAATGGGTATAGTAGCCTTACTATTCAAATTCAATGGGAGATATGATGAAACAGAATGTCTAAGGAGATACAAATTCCTTAAAGGGATCACTGAAGAGCCACCAATCCCTGAGGTTAGAGCGCTACAAATTTTCTTTCTTTTTTTTTTGTTTTCCCGGTGATTGATTTGTGTGATTTTTATTCCGTTTTTTTTGTGGTGAAGATTGGAGGAGATGTCGAAACTGATCCACTCAGCCTCTTCAAGGTGAGATGGGATAGATTTGAAAGAGAGTCAAAGATCAAGAAGTGGAGACTGAAACTGAGGCTTGCGGAATCAAGAAAAGCTGTGAAAGTCTGCAAACAAGGCCCTCTCTGTTCCCAAATCGAGGTATGATTTGTTTTGCTTGCTAATGATAATGTTATGTTTACCTTTAAGTTTTGTTTAACACTTTGCAATTGTGTTTCTTTCAGTTATCTTTGTCGGCTTTAAACTTGGTGGGCCGTGGCATCACATCTAAGGTATATGCCCTGACCATGTATTCCATGTACTGGAGACTGAATCCTGTCTTCACATTTGAAGTTGATGAATTTTCAACTTTTTGTAGAGTGATCCGATGGCTGTCATGTATCTGAGGAAAAAGGATGGGAAGCTTGAGGAAATTGGCTGTACGGAAGTCATACTTAACAACTTGAATCCTAAGTGGATTGAGAAGATTACAGTCTCCTTTCAGTTTGAAGCTGTTCAGACATTAGTGTAAGCTACCCTGAACGATTCTTTTCTCATGAGTTGCACATGTTTAACCACTAGAGTACTGTGAACTTATATTACTCTTTTTTTTTCTTTTTCTTTTTTCGTTTCATCTTTCACGTGTATGACATTGATACTAGATATCACAATGTGCCAGTGAAGGTACTACTTCATTGATAGTAAAATCTAGTTGATAAGGAGTTTTTTTCATTTTGATTATGAATGTTACAACTCAAAAATGGTTTCAACATACTGTATTACTCTGCAGGCATTAAAGCTGCAGGACTAGTATTTCTTGGGAGAAGCCACCTGTGTTCTGTCCGAGGTAAATTTATTCAGTACCAAGCTCGATGGGTTTATTGTTGTTATTGCTCTCTCTCTCTCTCTCTCTCTCTGTACAACATCTCTTATATTTGCTCTTCCAATCCCCAGATTCTGACAAGACCTAACCGGACTGTGACATTAAATCTTACTGGAAACGTTGGAGCTGGAGTGCGTAGAAAATTTGGAATACTCTCTGTTCAAGCTGAAGAAACTGTTTCTTCTAAATCCGTCGTTGAGATTAACTTTCGCTGTGTCAATTTGGATAACAAGGACTTCCGCTGTGTACGTCCAAACTAAGGCAATTTTTTCTTGTTTGGTAACAATAGAATTATCATCTTAGTTTTTTCTTTTTCTTTCCAGGATCCTTTCTTAAGAATCTCAAGAACCAAAGCTGCAGTCCCGATTCCGATTTGTCAAACTGAGGTTGTGGACAACAACCTCAATCCCATGTGGAGGCCTGTGTGCTTGACTATGCAGCAATTTGGAAGCAAAGTAAGCTAGTTTTTTTTTACTATAATTCTGTAATCATCATGTTAAATTTGTTAACTTTGTCTATGCAGGAAACACCATTGGTTATTGAGTGCCTTGATTTCAATTCCAGTGGGAATCATGAGCTTATTGGATAATATTATCCAATAAGCATTGAGGTTGTTGTCCACAACCTCAGTTCGACAAATCGGTAATATGTTAATCTTCAACCTTCTACTGGGTCTCACCAAAGATTGCTTTTTTTTTTTTTGATACTGACAATACTGAACCTCGCAGAAAAACTGAGAAATCTGTAGCTGAATTGGAGAGACTTTGTCTCCAAAAAGAGGGTGCAAACTTTGTCTCCAACAAGGTGCTTACTCTTACCGTTTGTGTAAAAGATAGTTATTTGCATCTGTTTTATTGGGATTTTGTAGGTTTTGAAAGGCCAGCTCATCGTGGATTGTTGTATTGAGAAAGTTCCATACAGCTTTCTTGATTACATATCCAGCGGCTTTGGACTACAATTCATGGTTGCAGTTGACTTCACTGGTGAGTCTCCTTCTTCTACTTTGTATATATCTTATCACCTTAGAAACTTCATTGATAGTTTGTTTTTTCCAGCTTCAAATGGTGATTCCCTAAGTCAAAGTTCTTTGCATTACTGTAATCCATCAGGCAGATTAAACTCATATCAGAAGGTACCAAAAGTGGCTTATGGGTATTTATTATTTTGATGTAGTGATATTTCCTTACCAAAAATGGCTTATGCGTCTTTTGAGTATTTATTATCTTGATGTAGTGATATTTCCTTACTGCTTCTCTCAGTGTGGTGATTCTCTCGTACTTATAACCATAATTTGTTTTCCATCTTTCTTCAGGCTATTATGGAAGTAGGAGAAGTCATCCAGTTTTATGATTCTGACAAGCGGTTTCCTGCCTGGGGTTTTGGAGGAAGAACATCTGATGGTTCTGTGTCCCATGCTTTTAACTTGAATGGAGCCTCAGATGGGGACGAGGTAACTTACGAGACAAAGAACCATTGGAGTGTATATTATTTACAAATAGACTAGAATGAAGTTTTGTCTCTTTTATTATATCAGAACCGTGAAACATTGCATTCTCGAAACTACTTGTTAATTGCACATAGCTTGTGCTTAATGTTCACTTTTCCTCTTCAGGTTGTTGGAGTTAAAGGAATCATGGCAGCTTATGCGAGTGCTCTTTGCAATGTTTCTCTAGCTGGACCAACTCTATTCAGCCATGTTGTGGAGAAGGCTGCTAATATTGCTGCACAGTCACTCTCAGAAAACAGTCCCAAGTACTTTGGTCTGGTCATCATTACGGTAAGAGACTGAAAACTCGGATACGTAAATGACTCTTGACTTAATTCAGATTTACTAGTGAATCTCTATAGCTTGAGTGTCAAAATTTTCTGGTTGTGTGAATAGGGTGGAGTCCTTACAGACATGGCGGGTACGGTGAGAGCATTGGAGAGAGCTTCTGATCTTCCCTTGTCAGTTCTTATCGTAGGAGTGGGAAACACAGACTTCAAACAAATGGAGGACAAGTTTTGTTTTTGTTTAGTTAAGACTTTTTTTTAATCTATGTCTTGTTTCAATAATATTAAAGCTTGTCCTTGTATAAAATTTCAGATTCTTGATGGTCGGATAGCTAACAACCTCGTCCAGTTTGTTCATAGTGAGTATTTCTTCATCTACAAATTTCTATACAAAGGCAATGATGCTTAGGTAGAGGATATAGGTGTTAAAAGCGTTTTGGTTTGGTAGTAAATGTTGAATTTGGTGGGTGCAGGTGGACAAGTGTCGGCGGTGCGGGATCTTCCCGGCCAGTTTCTGAGTTATTTCCGTTCCAGAAAGATTAATCCGATTGGCGCTCCGGCGATTTGAGTTCACCGCATAGTGTAGTCTCGTTTTCTTTTTTTACTTGTCACCCTTTGATCATAGTTATCATGATATTCTCAATTTACTTGCGTTGGGAATTTTGTTAGGTATCTTCTTTTCTCATTTACTCAGTGAGGATTTTGTTTCTGATATTGTGTGTTTAAATTCTATGGAAGATTCTTTTTAGACTTTATATGGATTGATGATTTGACCATATCTTATTAAATGTGATAAATTGACCACATCACGTATTTTTGACACTTTTTTTTTAATTTTTTTTTTCCCTTGGGACTACGACGATGAATATTTTGATTTACCAAAGCGCTTCAGTGACACTAGTCCTCTATGATGGGTCTAAAGCACGCATTTTCGGGTGAGTATGGGAGTGATCTGATGTATCTTTTAGCTTTGGGCTTATCTATGAACTCAAGATCTTCTTCTCTTTGGGTTCCAAGAATGTTGACAAGAAGTATTGGCAGTGATCTCCTACGCCATCTTTGAAGCTCCTCTTTTGAATAGTTTTGGGAATTTCCTTCCATTGGCTGGTTCAAATTCTTGGCCAAACGGTTTATAGATAATTTATGACGCAAGAATGTGTCCTTGGCCATTGGAGCTTATTAAGTTGATCAGTAAAGAAGTCTGACTGTCGAATCTTTTGTTACCTATGAAGAATGTTAAAAAAAGACGAGAAAACGAAAGGAGCTTCAAAATTGGAATACAAGTCATGGAACCCAACTACATACATAGCACATAAACACACGGAAAGCACATGAATCCATATTGAAAGTAAAAACAAAAAAATCACTGAAAGGGAAGCAATCCAGGTAGCAAAAATTACATAATTATGCATAAAAGTTTATGAAATAGAGAATAAACTTTGGAAATAACAAACAGGAAAACCAATGGAGTGAGCATGGAAAGCAACATGATATGATTTGGTTTCGGGATCATGTACCACCAGTGTTCTACTCAACGTACGAGAATAAAGCAACAACTTTTTCTTCTCCTTGTTCTTCATCCCCCCATCTAAAAGTGTTAGTGGTGCGAGCGCACATAAGTCGCTATCAAGCCAAAAAGAAGTTGCCTTCAGATCTATGGAAAACATTTGGTGCCATGTCTTGTCGGCTGAATCCAAGGACCAAATCACTTGGTTGGGCCACTTCATCTCGGAAACGCACAAACGGTTGTCGAGGTTGCACATGACTATCATACGACGATGTACATTGGCAAAGGGAGCTCTACAGATGACTTGAAAGGCTTCAGTGTGAAGATCAAACGATAGAATTTTGGTTTCCTCGCACTCGGAGAACCAATGAAGCGACCCATCTATGTAGACAGGACAACCACCAACAACACTATAAGGAGCAGCCGGAGTGACAAACCTCCAAGCGTTGGTGGTAAAATCGAAAACTTCGCATGTCGTAGCGTTTTCTACGCTTATTTCTGAAGAGTTATATAGCCAAACGGGTTTGTATGTGCCCGTGAATTTGTCTTTACCGAAACCAAGCTTGAACTGTGAGTATTTAAGTTCGTAGGACCCTGAGCTAATGTTTTATTGTAATTGGCAGAGAGGAAGAGGGCGTGACCATCCAGTGGCGGGATTGACCACAAAA